>JANHGN010015840.1:0-20746 GCA_024605025.1 Megaceryle maxima
CAACAAAAATTAAAAATATTTGAAAAACAAAGAAAAAAAAAAAAAAAAACATTTAACTAAAAAAAAATAAAAAAAAAACAAAATTAAACAAAAACAAAAAAAAAAAAAAAAAAAAAAAGAAAAGAAAAAAAGAAAAAAAAATCTAGTAATCTGCTGTTATTCTTTAGATTTTTATATGTGACGAAATAATGAAAAAGCTTAATTCTTTTATTTCTGATAAATCTACACAAAAGGTATTTTACAAATGTTTGTATACTAAACACATTTGGTGCAAATACCTTGATCTTACTGGGACTAATTTGGGGTAGATACTGATTTGAGAGCAAAATATGGCCCATCAGCTTCCATATTTATGTTAATGCAAAGATTTATTAGTCCTCTAGGTAAACATTGACCTTGGCTTCACCTTGGTCAATATTTACTTCTCAAGTTAATAAATCTTTATATTAACTGCAATTGAAGTCACTCTCTGCTTAAGAGATAAAGACCAAACAGGACCTCATATGAAGACAACATTCATCAGATAAACTCTGCAGCCTGATGTATGTTCTTGCCTACTTGTCTTAAAAAAATGGTAATCCATAGATGCTGCAACATGTTCCTTTCTGGAGGGGAAAGTTGGTTGTTGTGGTTGTTTTTTTTTTTTTTTTTTTTAATCTATATTTTTGTGCACTTCACTTGCATTTTAACATAATGGCACAGCTTTTTGGCTCTTGCACTTAGGAATGATCAGAATTTCCAGGATATTATTCTAAAGGATGTTACATCCCTACACCATATATTTACCTGTGCATAAGTCTGGAGACTATTTTACTCAATGAACAGCCCTCTGGGTCACAGAGTTAGTTGTTATTTGGTTTGAACAAGGTGACAGGTATGACTTCTGGAATTCATAGTTATTTTGGAAAAAGGTGCTGACTGGGTCTGATGAGAATGACACTGCAATAAACAAATCAACTAACATATGAGGACCTTGGAAAAACAGGAAACACTGAACTTATCAGAAGATAAGAGACATCAAAGACTTGACTTGACCCAACTACCAGGAATGGGAATCTCCCTTACTGTAAAAAAAATTGTCTTGAGAAGCATGTTAATAAGTAGAGGATGAACTTACAATTAGAGATTTCTTTGAAATTATCAGTGAAAAGGAAAACTAGACAAGAACAGGTTTATACATCCTTTCTTTCCACAATTTCAAACACTGTTTCACTGATGAAAATCTCACTGTGCTGTTTTCTCCACATATGTGTTTTTAAAAAACAAAACCAACTTATCTTTTGTATTATAAAGAAATTAAAATTTTAACTTTCTGAGAAACAGAATCAAACCAGAATTAACCTTGGAAACTAAATGGTAAAACTGTTTCATTTTTTAAAAATATATTTAAGATCTCAAATAACCATCAACCACTTCACCCATTCAGCATTCCCTTTGAAGTCAGTGGGATTAGCCATGGATAAAATTCATCCAAAATTCTGTGTAGAAAGGCAGGTACAAAGTCAGTGAATCATTTAAATCCCACAGATTCTCAGCATTAGGTTTAAAAACTGCTGAGATCTCTTGTTAGTACTTTATACTGGAGTGTTTCATCATCTGGAAATCTGGGGGGCAGGATTTGTCCTCACTGGAAGATACTTTAAGACCCATCACCTACATTCCTCTCTTCCATGGAGCTGCAGTTTCAGCATCCTATTGTTTTTCTCCATGCAGTGCTGATGAAGTTTACAATGATGTTGTGATGCCTTTCTGCAGGCAGTGCAGGGAAATGTCATGCAAACTCCATTAATAAATCATCCTATTGGCATAAAGTGTTTGAATGGCACAGCCATCTCTACTAGCAAGGCAATATATTTGCCTGGTTGCATGTGTGTGTACAAATCTATACAAATATAAATACTGATTTTCTAAACCACCCAAACTTATCTGCTTTTTTTTTTTTTTTTTTTCCATTCGTTGAAAACAGCAGCTTATTCAGTAAATGGCAAGGCATACAAAAGGATACAAGCTGTATAAAGCCAATGGTGACTGGTATAATATACCTCTGATTTTCATGGTAAATGATGTACCTATTCATAGCTGTACTTCTCTACACTATTAATAGTTCATGAAAACAGAACACAGATAGTATTTCAACAGGGCTACAAAATCAACCAGGATTTAAAAAGAATTTTTAAAGGATAAAAATAAAGAAATAAAGATGGTTTTCTTTAATTTACTGGCGTGTGAAGTGAGGGTTGAGAATTTAACTGTTTGAGGGATGTACTGAGAGTAAGTGGAAGTCCTCGGAGAGGGGTAAAATTATGGCTGCCGACTCCCAATATTCTACTTTAATTGGTGGGGGTTGTCTTAGAGAACGACACACGAGCTTTTCCCGGAGGTAGGGTGATTTTGACATACATAAATACCGGGGCGCGTTTACGTATTGAACCATTCACGCCTCTGCATCACAGGTTTGTGCTAAAAGCTGGCGCGTGTGCCTGCGCACGCCGCTCACGCAGAGGTGTACACAGCAGCTTTAACGGCAGAGGCACGGAGGAAGGCACGTTATCCGAGAGCTCATAGCTACGGCTCGGGACGCGGGCCCACCTTCATACCAGAACCGCTTTACCGGCACCAAGCGCCCGCCCGAAGAGCTGCGGTGCTCTCCGCCGCGGGCGTCTCGCGGAACCGGCTCGCCCCCCCGCCGCGGGTGCCTCGCGGGGCTCTCCGGGCCGGCACCTCGGCCCGGGGCGGTGCGGCGCGGGGGCGGCTCGGCATGGGGCAGCCGCTGCTCAGAGCTCGGTCTCCCGGTTGCCATGGGACCGGCGCGCCGCCGCCCCCGGGGCCACCGCTCTGCCGCCACGGCACCGCTCCGCGCCGTGCAGCGGCTCCCGGGCACCGGCGGCCGGCCCGGGAGGAGGCTTTCCCCGCGGCTTGCCGGCACTCCCGGAGCCGCCGGCTTGCGGGAGGGGGGGAAGGGAGATTTTCGAGGTGCGCGCGCTAATTTTTAAAGCCTTTTCACTCTTCTTTCTCCGAAATCAAATGGACGAAATTGTCGGAGAAGTGCCCCCGCCCCCGCTCCGGGTCTCTCGCCTTTGTTATGCTGAGCCCGGCACCGGCGAAGGCGTCGCTAAATGAATAGTAAATTGTCTTTAAAAGGCGCTGGCAGGTGATGCCCCATCCGTGGCCAGCTGACGGCAGGAGGCGGCCAGCACCGTGGCGCTGAGACACAAGAGGCGCGTTGGGGAGATTTTAAACCCCTTTCTTTCCCCATTTAATCCACTTCCTACCCTAATGTGACTACTTCCCCGACATACTGCGTGCCCGGGGAGCCGGACACACAGGGTAGTCAAGGGCGCATGTGTGTAATTAATAAAGTAAATTAAAGGGTTTTAAAAATTAATTCTACTCATTTAGTCACCAATCTGTTAATGAGGCATGGAAAGCTCTCGGGATCGATACTCGGGAGTAAAAACGAAGTAGGTGAAGGAGGTGCCTGCCGAATGGTAAAAGGTTTATAGAGGAAATATCCGTATCTCAGGCGATATAAATATATATAAAAGGATGCTATGCATAAACCTTTGCCTGCTCTGGCAGGGTCTGGATTCCATCAGCGCTATGGAGGCAGTCGCTGTCTTCCTGCTTTACAGGGCTCCAAACTTTGCCTTCTCCAATACCGCGGGGCTTCAACCTTCGCTGTGCTGCATCCTCCCAGCCAAAGCAGCCTCTGGCTCGTACCATAAATATTAATACTCTGCGTTAGTGCGGGGCATAATTATCTTCCCGTAATTGCAAATTCAACCAAAAATTGAGCCTGCTGTCATTCAGGCACCTCTAAATATTGTAATTAGGGCTTTTTTTATGTCAAGTGAATCCCTGGGCTGAACGTTAGTCCTTGTATGCAGCCGTGCAACATGTAAACCATATGCCGTGGGGTGCTGCTCGGGAACCCCCCCGCCGCCGGGAGATGCCCGCCCCGCGTCCCGACTCCCGGGGAAAGGCTCGGCTGGAAGCGAGATGAGCTGCAGGGGGGCCCGTGCGCATCACGATGGCCCGCGGAGGTCCGGTGGCCGGGAGAACGACGTCCAGCAGCGGCGGGGATAACCAGCCGCGGCCGCTCCGCACCAGCACCCACGCTGCCCTGGGCCCATTTTGTCACCGGCCTCCCGTCCCCCGCGGCCGCTGGGCAGCCTTCTCCCGCTGAACCGCCCCGCTGACCGAGCGCCGTCCGCGGAGCCCCGCTGCGGGAACGCGCTCCTGCTGACTGCCCCTGGCTCCGCCGGGAGCCGCGGCCCTCCCCCGGCGCGACGGCCGCCGGGGCTGTAAGGACGGGGCAGCGGCGGCAGCGGTCGCCGGGCGGGCTTTGCCAGGGGCCTCCCCGGTGCCTTTGTTTGGGGGCCGGAGGGGAGCTCCGGCCGCCCTCGGATCCCACAGGGCCTGGGCTGGGATCTTCGAGTCAGGCAGGATCGCTGGGGGACCGCCAGCTCCTCAGCTGGGTGTTGAACCGGGGCCAGCTTCTAGCACCGGTGCTAGGGCCGACGTCTGCCCGTGCTGCCCAAATTCGAGTCTGTTCCCATCGTCTTTTGGGGGTGAGAGAATGAGTCGAGCTTCTAACTGAACCCCTTGACTGGCCTGGCACTGTGCGGCTGAGCTGAGAGAGCTCAGCGCAGTGCCGCGGGGTGGAAAAAAGGTGTAGTCGTTCCTCTTTCCTCAACATGACGTCTGAGAAGTGGGCAGACGGCCACTCCCTACGGCCTGGAGCCCTTGCTAAGTAAGGACTTGTCACCAGGGATCTAGGTCCTTCTTCAGGCTCATGAGCTGAAGAAGACTTGTCTTTCTCCCTAAGCAGGAGTAACTGAGGGACTGTTCTGCTAAAAGATGCACGTCCTTCTGGATGAAGCTGTGGTGCTGTGCAGAAAGGAATACCAGGTTTGTTGGGAAAGCAAGACAGTGATTAAGAATGGAGCCCAATGTCTGTGCTGAGGACCTTCTGCCATAGCAGAGGGAGCCTGAGACTCTGCCCCCTATGAGATTTATGCACTTCATGTGGTGATTCTCATAGAAAATACATAAGCAACCTTCATGTCAGATGCTAGGGCATGCCCTAGAGTATGGGTTCTGCTAGTGTTACTGTTGGCAAAGTCTTAAATCCAGTGTGCTGCCTTTCAGACTGGAATGGTGGGAACTATTATTTTATATGGAAATCAAACTTTCAGAAAACTGCTTAAAAACACAAGTTTGCAAATGAGTGCTCCAGGAGCAATCTGCCACAGCACTGAGTACGGGAGCTGTATGAGCTCATCATGTCTTTCACCACAAAGGAGGTGCTGCTGGGTCTGGGTGCACTCTCACATTTGCTGTTAAGGCTGTGTAAGGAGCTCTTCCCCTCTTATCTCCAGTTTATTCATTCTTGTCCTTTTGCTGTCTGCTGTGCTGTGCTTGCAGAGCTATCTGCGTGGCCATGAGTGATGCAGAATGGAGAATTGTTATGGCTATTTTTTATCCCTCCCCAGGTCTAATAAATCTGAATTCTACTGGGAAAATGTGCACCTCTTTTCCCTAGACACACTCCTATGCTGCGTTTTAATTAACACAAGTCACACAGAATTCACCTGAAGCTTCTGATGTCCCAAGCCAGGTAGTAAAGTGCAGGATAGATAGAATTCTAATTGATTAAAAGTTTTTTTTTTTTTTATGACGCGTAGTGTTCTCAGTGAGAGGTTTTGTTTTGTTTTGGTTTGATTTGTTTTCTGAGTGGGAAATTCACACAGTAAAATACCGCCAAAAAATAAGTACATAAAACCAAGCACTCAATAATTAGGAAATGACAGGATGAAACTTTTCCCTACAAGGTAATGTGGCCTTACTGTAAATGGTTTTTGGTCCATTTTGATTTTGAGGTTTTACACCATCTTTGGTTCAAGACTCACTCATCCAGTACAGAAGATACCTCATGCTCTTCGAGTCCAGATTGTGTTTCAGTCACCATCCTCCCCTTTCACGGGCTGTGCACCTGTGTGGGCAGCAGGAGCAGGCAGCGCAGGAGGGGAAATGCTGCAGGAGGGGAAAAGCACTGCCCTGCTGCCTCTGCTGCAGTTCATCTGTCCCCTGGGCTGGTCCCCACAACAAACTTTTCTGAGGTGGCCGTTTTGTGCTGTTCCTATTTCTGGTCCTCAAAGAGCAGCTGAGACCTGAGCTGAAGTGAATCTGATTTGGGAAAAGCTTCTGTTGAAGTTGTTGAGAGCTACACTGCAAATCTGTGAAGCACTACAGAACATGAAGATGTCACAGGGTTTCCAGTGTGTTTCCAGATCCAAAACTGAAGGCACTATCATGTCTTACTGTCTATACTCAGACTCACCTAGGGCCTTCCTGTCCATGGCCCAGTGCCCCATGTCAGCCCAGCCTGAGGCTGTCAGTCCCTGCTGCAGTGATGCCGCAGGATGCTGTAGCCCCTGCCTTGCCAGCCCCGAGTGAGCAGACAGCCCTTGTTGCTCCCTGATGAAAACCCTTTTCAGCTTTGAGTTTTGTGTTCAAGGTCTTGCATATACAACTAAGAGAATAATGCCACCTTGCCTCACAGTGATGTAGTGCAAATAATTTAGTATTTCTAATGAAACGAGCTAGCAAGGTGGGAAGACTAGAGAAAGCCCCCCTGAGAAATTACTGGCACAGTAAGAGGCTGGAGAGCCCCCCTGGAACACACAACAGCAGATCCCATCTTAAAGCAACCACATGGGAGTGAAGAACCTGATGCTTTGTGTTTTACTCTTTGTTGTTGTTTTCTTGAGCACCTAAATTGTTTAAAAACAAAAAGGTCCTTTTGAAAGTCATGAAGCATACTATCTGTTTTGTAAAACTGAAAAGAATATTTCACTCTGTCATGTTTTTCAGTGCATAGTCTGTTACTCACCTCCTCCCTAAATTTTAACTGCCGAAGAGGGATATGGTGGCAGAGATGACCCTATTCTGGCCTTATTGAAGTCAATGGGAATTTTCCCCTGACTCCAGGAGAGTCAGCATTTCACATGGGGCAAAATATTTTATATTCTTTTGCCTCCTTGAATTCATTCAAGGTCAGTGTGGACTGGGTGAGCCCTAAGCGTTACAGAAAGCTGCTTCCTTGAGACTGCAGATACTGTTCCCGTTTTAGGTAAACCAAATTGTGTTTTAAATTCCAATTTCAGAAGCAAACACAGATGTGATAATTACCACTTACGAGCCGGAAACTAAGATTGTGTAAATGGGTCAACATGTTGCCTGGGCTTGAGCCAGGGAAGTGTTTTATTTAGGTTACATAAACCATAGTTTGTTTAGAAAGGAAGTTTTAGATTAAATCTTACTCTTTTAGGAATAGTCTAGTTAGTGAAGCTTGTGCTATCATTAGTTCTCAATCATTCTGCAGAGGCACCATCTGCTGTATATTTTATTTTCTTTGTAGATTATTTGCAATAGTATTAATAACATTGTTTGCAACATTAAGAATGTAGGGTTGCTGTGAACTTGTGCTTAACTGTGTGTGTGAAAATGATTTGGGATATTACTTGTTCAGCCAGTAACATACCATCTGTGAATCTGCAGGTATCATTTGTTAGCAAGGTTGGCTAGAAAGCTCTGCCACGCCAGTGTAATTTCCCTTGCCCTCAGTGTGAGCTTTGCCCCAGCAGCAGTGTCACCCCCCTGACGCGTGGGCAGCTCAGCAGAAGGGATGCTCGAGGAGCTGTGCCGGCTCATTTGATCTAACAACATGGAAACGGCACGCAGGTATCTGGCCTGCTTGGTGGTGGTGGAAGGAGTGAGGGTGGGCTTCCAGAGGAAAGAGGACACTTCACTCGAGAATACATTTTTGTGCTGATAAAAATTTTCCTTTGAGTACTTTCAGAGCAATGAAAAGCAGTTAATGAGATGCAGAGCTTCTCTTCCCAAGCTCTCATATTGTGCCCATTGCCAGAGACTGGCTCTTGCTAGCCATGCTAGCATAGTCTCAACTCACATTTTATTTGGGCTGAAAAGAAGCCCTTTTGGTAGGCAAGCCTTGTGCCCCACAGCTTGGAAGAGGAAGCAGGAGAGGGACCGTATCCCCTGGAAACTGCAGGGGGCACAGTGTCATTACGAGAGGGCTGGGATAATTAGATGCTGTTAACTTGCCTTCTCTAAGAACAACCAAGATGGGACGTTCAGTGGCAGAAAATCAAGTCCCAGCTTTTCTTACTTCTCCGTGTAAAGGTGCTGGGGTGTGATGCTGGGTTCGTGCTTTAGCTCACTGCCAAGCAAGAAGTGATACCTGCTGGAATCACTTCTTCACTTGCAGCAGCAGTGGTTTGCTCAAGGAGCTGGGTGGCCCAGCCAATCCTTTGGGTTCATGGTATGTAGCCCAAGGTGGTTCATCTGCAGCTGTGCTGGCAGCTACAGTGGGCTTTGAAGCATGGGCCAGCTGGAGCAGACAGTCAGTGAGCCAAGTGCCCTCCAGTCAGGTGCTGAAACCGGTGCTGAACTGAGAGGCAGCTTCATGGGCATTGATGAAAAATGACAGTCAGGCCTGTCAAGAAGCCCCATCACAGCCCCTGTCATCCTGTAACAAGCACGGTATTTGCTCCCCTCTTCGTCAAAGGGGATGTGATGCAGGAGGATTTGCTAAACACTCATCAAGGAGAACTTGAGGGAATAAGTTCACTTCACCTTTTCAAAGCATCAAAAAGCACTGAATATAAAGGCATTACTGTCAATAGGATACTTTCTGCTAATACGCAATACTTTGAAATATATTAGTTTGGAAGCAGAATATATTTGGTGTTACTTTTGGTGTATTTTTCTTACATCTAGCTGTGAGGGGCAGATCCCTCTCATCTGTTCTGGGACAGCAGGATGAGGCATTTGCTTTCAATGTGGGTACACAGATATGGCCATCTGAATGGTATCTTGTGTTTTTTTCCCTGCAAAAATGCCTTGTACAGCTGACATCACCAGTTCAGCAGTCTACAGTGCTGAATAATCGTAAACATGTTTGTCCTACTTATTCCCCTGGAGGATTTTTCCACTTAAAATATTTAAAGAAAAATGTACTTGCTGTGACATAGGTCTATTTTATAAATACTGCCAGATTATGCTAATGTTAAATTTGTAGATTTAGTAATGATTTTCCCACAGTTAAAAACCAAAAGATTTTGCCCATAGTTAAACAACTCTCTGCTAGCTGAAAATATTATAATTGTCTAAGTAAAACCATTTGTTTTATTTATAGAAAATCATCTGATATTAAATACCTATGTGTGAAAAGACTGTTTTGTGGTCTTAGAACTAATAAATTATCTATAGAAACATTTTTTCCTTAGGTGTTTCATCTCTGTGAAATACAGCTAGAGCACTTGCTTTTTCTTGTGATAGCATTAGAGTTTGTAAAACCTTTCACCTCTAGTATTTGTCTGAAGGGAACAAAACAGAAAATACAGAATTTTTTTTTTTTTCCAAATTATGCCAATGAAAATGAGAGTTAACAAGAGAAAAACACTAACAATTTTGAATAATAATATGATACAAGGCTTGCTTACTCTCGTGTAAGCTTGCTGTTTATCCTTGGAAGTAAAGAAGAGAGAGTGACTAGGGAAATTATGTTTCCAGAGCTGCCAGGAAGCACTGTGAGTAGTTTAATAGAATTTATTGTAGAATTTGTTAGAGTTTCAACAAAAATACTGAGACAGAGTTAACTTCTTAGTTTTGTTTTCTCTTGGTACCAATGCTGTTTGCAGATTATCAGTCAAATAAAGTGTAATGATTTATTTTTATCCTTTACTACAAAGCTAGTGCATTAAACAAGCTTATTAAATATCTGAAAAAATAATGTTTATTGTAGTACAGTGAGTTGAATCATATATATTCTCCTAGTCAAAAAAAGGAGGGATTTTTCCATATATCTGTCACTTCTGTATGTATTTTGCAACAGAAGGATACATTTCAGTTGGTGGAGATTTCACCTACATTTAGGTGACTGCACTTTTAGTTAGTAAATGAGTGAAATGGAGAAAAGTGTGCCAAGTACTTTTCATAGATGGAGTTATTTATAATCTGTTTTTCAACTCAGCAGGTTCCTATGATGATGGGGTACTGACCAGAGAAGAAAGGGGCTGGAGATTCCTGCAGATGAAGTGCAGCTCAGCATGAAGAAGAAGATAAACCCTCCCCACAGTCTCTACTCCCAGACTTGGCAGCAAATCCTTGCCCCAACCTGGTCAGTTCTGTCCCTGCAAGAGGTCGAGCACCTGCTCCAGGCAGAGCCTTGAGGGGCTGCTTTCTTCTCCCTTCAGTTCTGGCCTGTCAGCACCTTTCTGCAGCAGGGACCAAGCTCTGCTATTTCTGAGGAGAACAAAACAAATCTGTTAATCATCCTTCATCTCTTCCAGCACTTTCTACATATTCATGTTTTTTGATTGATTCTGAGCTCCAGTGAAGCTTTGCTGTAAGTTGGATGTTCATGTGGTGTCTCAGTGTCTATTATCTTGAGGGATCATACTACCACTTTTCCTTGTGCAGGGTGCCCTTTTTTACCTGAATGCCTATTCCAATGAAAAGTTGTAGGAACTTCGTAGCTCAAATCAATCTATATTCTTGTGTCAAGTTTGGTTAAAGCTGGCCAGAGAATTTGGAAGATTAGTGGTTCAGACACATACAGAGACACATGGTGCCTGTGCATATCAGTTTCCTTAGGAAACAAAGTTAAAAATGACATCTGTATCTTTTCCTAAGATCAGGAGCCAATTTATTGCATCTGTGTGCATGGGGAAATCCTTTCTTTATGACGCTTGTGCTCAGTGGCAGAAAGTTTAAATGCAAACTTGAAAAAAAACAATAGATATATTCATGGATCACTACAAAACTTACAGGCCTGGCTAGTGTCCATAAAAGAGATGGGTTGAAAACCAGTATGAGGGTGAAAGAGGACAATGGCCATCCAGCCCAAACTAGCCATGCAGCTGTTCCTTGGTTCACACTTCTGTGACTTGCTTTCCAAATTTTTATCACTTTCGTACAACTGTCTGTAAAGAAGATGAGAGATTTGGAGAAGTGGGCGTCAGAACTGCACATAGTAATGGTCTTGGGAGTGAATTGTACTGTAGTAAAATCAATTCCTTTCACTCAATATTTCCATTTTCATTTTATGCCACAAGCTTGTGTTCTGGTGCTTATTATAATCATAGAAGCATAGTGTTGTTTTGGTTGGAAGAGACCTTTAAGACCATGGTTTAGCAATGGACATGTAGAGTAGGGTTGATGATTGGACTCGATGATCTCAAAGGTCTTTTCCAACCCAGATGATCTCTATGATCATCAGTTTTAACCCAGCACTGCCAGGTCACTACTTAAACCATGTCCAGACATACACATCTTTTAAATACCTCCACTTGCATTTTAAATACCTAAACTCACCCTTCTTTTGCAATCAGCAAATAGCTGAGAAATTTTCTGGTGAGCTGTGCCTGATGTTACCTTCCAGTCCTAGTGCACAGTTGTTGCAACCTACTTCTGCTGCCTGTTGCTTTCTTACCTTGAAGTGGCAGATATGTTTGTAGTGGATCTAAGGATGCCAACCTGAGTCCCGTGGTTCAGCATTAGTCCATGTGATAACAGTTTCTGGGGTTTTTGGGTTTGCCTTCAGTAAAAGATCCTCTTTTGTCATAGAGGTGCTATAATAATTGTTTAATGATTAAGGCAGTCAAATGATGTTCTGGAGAACTGGAGCTTGTCCTTGCCGTTGTTACAGGTGTCTGCATTTTCCTGGTCAGATTATTTAAGCCAAATCTTCTATAGGCAACCACTGTTTTCATGTTTGTGAAATATGTTGTGGGAATGCTAGACACACAAAGGTGGATTTGACACAATGAGAACTGTGCTTTGAATCTCTGAAGTCCTATATATTGTCCAGTGCTTTGAAAAAGAAGGCTTCTGGCATCTCAAATTACTATTTATTTTTTCCCCTAATGTGTCTCTAGTTCAGTTCATGGTCTGTAAAATGGGACTAATAATGGTGTCTCCCACCTAACCTAGGAGGAGAATAAAATAAAAAATAGTGAAGCTTTTTTGGTACAGTGATGAATGTCCATAAGGAAATGAGTGACTCCTTTTGGATAGTAGAGTTTAAATAATGCATAAAAATAAGGTATTGGATTATACCTTCAATAATAGGAAGAAAACAAAATGCTAGGCTTCTGTTCATTAAATGAAGGCTGTCTTCTCTGCATTGAATAACACAGCGATCCTGTGGCAGAACAGTGTGTGATCATGTAGTCAGAAATCATATATTAAAATCTGATAAACAGGTATGCATCTGGAGGCAAACCAAAGTCACACAGATCTTTAGTTCTATTGTTTTCCCAAATCCAATATCAGTAATCCACTAATGTGTTAAATATTTTATTTCAAGAAACTGCCGGAAAGATTATTTACCAGAAAAAAAATTAAAAAGAACATCATGAGGTGTCTTGTATGTCCATCTCCCCATACTCCCCTCCCTGCCTGTTGCCATATACATGTCGTAAATTCTCTACATTGTTGCTCTCTAAGGAACTGTGCAACTGGTTCATTGTTCATATGTCAGTTTGCATATGCAAATGGCACAACGCCATACATTTTAGTAGCAGAAAAAGCTGTTTCTATAATCAGGAAAACTAGCAATTAATGAGGTGGGAGTAGGATCAGCTATTGCTATAGGAAAGAACAGCAGGCTTTTGTGCTGTTTCTCCGTGATTTTTGTGTCTCCACTTAGGTTTTAAAAATGTTATGTAGCTGAGATGGTCCCTGTTTGTTGTTTTTCTGGTTAATTCTGCCTTCTAAGGGCTCAACACTATGTAAACATACAATTCGAAACTTACTGACTTTGAAAATGAATTTAAAAGTGAGGAGACTTGATTCGGAAAAAAAAACCACCAAACCCTAAGTAAGTGAATAGCAAGCTTTTAGAAATCTCGTTTCCTCAGCAGATGTGTTGCTCTCCAGGCTGCCTTACAGCTAAAGGTGGGAAAATAGGAAACTAAGGCAAACTTTCACCAGAGGTAAGCATACGTAGGAGCTGGGAGATGCTGTCTGGAGGGATCATGAACAGGAGATGCTGCCTTCTGGACATTTGCTCTGCTATACTTTCTGTATACACTTACACATAACCCTTGTATATATCTACTAGCACTCTATCCTGGTATAAACTAACATATTTTACAAAAGGTTTTGGATTGTAGCATGGTTTTTAAAAGGAAACACAGATGTTCAAGAGCAATTCAGAGAGGAAATGAAAAGAGGAAGAGCATCTGGAGACTTGAGTCTGGGTTGGAGCTCTGGTTGTTGGTTGATTTAGTACTCCTGGGTCTTTGCAATCAGATCTGGCCTTTCTGCTTTTGAGTAGGTGCCCCAAAGTATTCCCCAGCATACCTGACTTTGCTCTAAGTGTGGGACTATGCACTGTGCAAATTCAAGGCTCTGGAGGAAGGACAGACAGCTGCTGAATTGCTTTGACGCCAACTTCAATTGCAACATTCACAACCACAAGTTTTAGATTCCTTTCAGTTCTTATCAACCTCCCGGTCCTCTTGGTGTCCAGAAACAGTTGTCTGTATTAGGAAAACTTTGGCAAAGGACAATCACCCAAAGAGAGGGGAGTCTGGGGACACTCCTCTACCTAAGAGTTTGTGTTTCAGGCACTGCTCTGAGTTCAGGTAAAGCTGGTAAACCTGCTTCTATTTTAGATTAAATAGACAGGCTTACGAGCATCTGCACAACAAACTGTTACACCACCTGTGGCGATGATAAATATTTTATACTCTGCAGAATTTGTGTCTTAACAAAATTCTTGGTTACAATAACCTGCATGTTTCTGTTGTGCTTATGTCTGTTTGCTGGATATCTGTACATCTGAACAGGCTTGACAGAAAATTCTTGTGTTATGGAATGCAGAGGTAGGGAGCAGTTTTATGTTGGAAATGTAGTGCAACATTATCGTAATTCCCTGCTATTTGTTGTGAGGGGTGTTTTCTTAACATCCCCACAGCCCTGTGCTTGCTCTCTCTCAGTGTCTCTTTGTCCTTTGATTTAGTGAACACTAAGGCTTACATATGTAGGCAGTCTCTCTTCTGAGATACATTTTATTATTTAAATAAACATATTTATATTATGTAGCCATCCGTTGACTTTGTCAGTGCATAGTCCTGGAAATACTGAGGGAATTATCTTTTACTATCAGGGATGTAGTTCATGTCTTCTAATAAGTAATATAGGTGTTATCTGTGTTTAATGTAGAAATTTCTTCCTTTCCTTGAGCTTTGGTGCTGTATATCATACACTGTCTAGATCTAGTCAAACTTAAAAGCAACAGAGAAGACATTTGATGGAGATCAGCCTTAGAGGTCAGATTTTTGTTGTCTTTGGATTTTGCTGCAAATAGTTTGAAGGAAAGAGTAGAATCAGTGAGATGAGAAAGTGCAGGGTTTTTTTTTTTCCCAGAGTTCTTTTTCCAATTTACATATAAAGTGATCAAAAAGCCTTATTAATGTAAATTGTATAAGCTTTTTTTTTTTTTTTTTTTTTGGTCTGTTAGAGGGACATTTTATTCTGCTCTGGGGTATTGACCATTTTAATCCTCCAAACACACTGTTCAAACCTCCCAGAGGTTTTCTGCCAATACAGCTAATTCAGGCTCCTAGGACAGCTGAGGGAAAAGTATGAGAACACTGGCAACACTTGTGGAGGCCAAAGGTATTAAGGGTTCAGAGAGGGGTAGGTCCACTGAGGGCTATTAAACATAATGGTCCAGATGCAACTGTGGTGTTAGAGGAGATGTAGCCTCTAAATGCAAACTGTTTGGTTAGATCAGGACATTTTTAAATATTACATATGTGAGTTTGGAAATGCTTTTATTTAGCATGTGGTTGTTTTCTAGATAACAAAATCATGTATGAGTGTTGCAATTGTATCAGGCTTTTTTTATTTCTTAAGGAAGGGCAGAAAAGAAACGTACATTCTTTGAAGCTTTCTTTAAATAATATAACTTACAGTAGAGTATGATAGCTTCAGGTTTAGGCAAGCTAGACAATTCTCATTTTTGAGTGACTTCTCTATTCTTTTTGGAAATCTAGTAGAGTTGTACCAGCATGAATAGGATTTAGCCATAAATGCTTAGAAATTAGCAATAGTAAATACATGAAATTTAGATAGCCATTAATTGCATAAAGTAACAAAAGTGAACTGAGTATCACTAGCAGAACACATAAAGAAATGTACATATGGGTTATGGTGAGCTTCAGCATTTAGAGGAAAAATGATGAAAAGAAAGAAGAAAAGCAAGCTGCTTATGGAAATAATTTTCCAGCTATCCTGGGTCATAAATAATTTGTGCCAAAACATGAAGCACTAAAAATATTTCTTCAGTGCAGGTTTGACTGTTCTAGTATTGGACCAAGCAGCTAAATTTGAACAACTGCTGTGTGCATAGGTTGCATAATTTAAAAAAATTGTTATCCCTTCAGGTATAATGGAATATCTGTCAGTTAGGACACAGGGACAAGTTTGAAGCCTTTAACATTTTGCAGAAGAAGAAAGAAACTGCATACATACAAAAAAAAGCCCCACTGAATTTCTTTATAAAACCAAATGACACTATTGTTGACTCCATGTGAACAAGAACATGTGGGGTTTTTTTGTTACCCTGCGTTCATTGTCTTTTAAAGATAATGCAAGTTTTGACGGTGCCTTTATATGCCATCGGTCTCTTCATAATGTGAAAAATGCTTTCATGTTTCTGATAGGGAAATGATAATTTGCAATCTTGAAGAGATTGTCACATAAAGGAGATTGCATGTACTGAACTGCATATGCTGCACAGATGAGGTAATGTCTGTGGTGCACACTTGAGATTAACCTGGTTAAAGCACAGAATACCATTTTAATGATGAATTAAAAAACAAAGGGTGTGCGTATGAACATATTACTTTGGGTGAAAAGGTGAAATCCTTCTCTAAGAAGGTTAAACATGAGACAAAAATGCTATGCTGCAAAAATGAGCTGCAGAATTAATGCATTGTCAGAGGGAGTTTGGCGAAAAGAGTATCTTCCCAACTTGACACATGACTTAATGAGGGACTGAAGAAATGTAGTGGAGGTGTAGAGGGGAAATAGATAAAAATAATTCCAGTTTCCTCTTGCCATCAGACTTCCAGGTGTTATGTGTTTTCTTTGTCTCTTGAGTCTAATAAAAGACTTGTGGGATTCAATGAAAATATTTTTGTCTCTGTGTTCTATTTTCCCCCAATAATAGAAATTTTGAGAAAAAAAATGAAACACCACAGTAGTCCAAAAGGCATTTCTTTAGATGATGTAGGTTGCAAATTATTTCCTTTTGGGACAAGCGGTATAATCCTAGGTCATAGTTCAGCTTTTAAACCAATTTTGATCTATTTTCACAAAAATAAGGCTTTAAGAAATGTAATTGCCAGAAGGTTTCAAAACCTTACCATTGCACGTGGTAAGCTATGTCAAAACATATCCTTTAGAAAAGAATTTAGATATGATCAGTTCATATGCTATCTGAAATAAATTGGTTTATATACAATGTGGGGGGAAGAGCACGTTTCATAGATTATTGCACAAAGCTTTAGAAATGTGGTGCAGAATTGAATATCTATATAATTTTTAGCAGTTGCTGAGACTTTGTAGCCTAATGATTGAGAGTTTTTTTCATTTTCCAGATGTTAGGAATTACAGTCTCTGGTGTGCAAAGGAACTTTTTGCTTTAATTATATGTATTTCTTTTAAACCGGAATAATAAACTGCTTCACTAACACGCTCCATTTATCACAATGGTCTTAAGAGTGCACCTTCAAAGATAGATTTTGCATAACTGCAGAAGTGGAAAGGAAAGCTGAGAAGTAGTTTTATTAATTGAAGAAGGTTAATCTTGTATGGTGAACTTACGCAGATAATCACAAATTGGAGCAAAACCTCAATTGTCTGCTGATGTGCTGTTTCAACTAGTTCCAGTGAAATACATTATATGAACAGGATGAAGGATTATATTCATATACAAGTCCTTAGATAAATGTTTATAATGATAGAATATAATTCTTGATGAGCAATATATTGTATATAATGTCAATAGTCTTACGCCAGCCAGTGAGTGCTCTTTCTCCTAGAAAGGCAGCTAGAAATACCAACAGAAGCATAACTCAGGTTGGTGGGCTCTAACTCAAGGAGTGCTGATTGAAATCAAGCTGCAACTGCCAGTGAAAAATGAATTTAGTTAATGCACCTTCCTGCACAGTATCTAGAGAAGTGAGAGGAGAGTGGTATTATTCCTGGATTTGCTTCACAGAATCATAGAATGGTAGGGATTGGAAGGGACCTCTGGAGATCACTGAGTCCAACCCCCGATGTCAGTGCAGGATCACCCAGGGCAGGCCACACAGGAACAGATCCAAGTGGGTCTTGAAAGTCTCCAGAGAAGGAGACTCCACAATCTCTCTGTGCAGCCTGTTCCAGGCTCTGTCACTCTCACAGGGAAGAAGTTTTTCCTCATATTGAGGTGGAACTTCCTGTGTTTCCCCTTGCTACCACTACCTCTTGTCCTGTCACAGGGCACCACTGAAGAGAGACTGACCCCTTCTACATGCTACCTACACTTCAGATAGTTGTAAACATTAATAAGTTTCCCTCTCAGTCTTCTCTTCTCCAGGCTAAACAGCCCCAGGGCTCTCAGCCTTTCCTCCTAAGAGAGATGTTCCAGTTCCTTCATCATATTAGATTTCAGATACAGATTAGTCTGTATTTCCCAAGCCCAACACCATCAGCAGTGCAGCCACTGCCACAATGTGTTTCATTTTAGCCTCCAAGTGAAGGCTGCCATACTGTTTGTTGTGTGCAGGGGATTTCCCAGGCAGAAATCACTATGCTTTTACTGGGCATAGCATGTGCAATGAGTCTGAAGCTTCTGGGAAGTGTTGGATTTACTGTAACTGTGCAATAAATTTGGCACTTGGGGAATGATTTGGGCTTACTGTGAATATGTGAATCAGCCATGCAGTCTATTAATGGTGAATCTGGAGCTTCCAGGCAGTGTCTAAATTATGATGTGTGAATGTGCAGTTAGAATCACAGGTTGGTTTGGGTAGGAAGGGACTGTTGAGGTCGTCTGGTCCATCCCCACCTGCCATGGGCAGGGACACCTTCCACTAGATGAGGTTGCTCAAAGCTCCATCTAACCTGGCCTTGAACACTTCCAGGGATAGCACAGCCAAACATTCTCTGGGCAACCCGTGTCAGTGTCTCACCACCCTCACTGTAAAAAATTTCCTTCTTATATCTGATCTGTACATACCCTCTTCTAGTTTAAAGCCGTTGCTCCTTTTCCTGTCACAACTGATGTGGACAAGAACTTCAGAAACACATTGCATTTCCAAATGACAAGTAGCCAGACTAGGGGACATATCTGGGGAGACCTAGGCTACGGCAGCTCAATGCAGATTGTTGCAGAGCAGGTCAGTGCCTTCTGGCAACTGGGTAGATTCAGTCTTTGTCTTAGGTTTTATTAGCTCTTTAAAGTGAAAATTTTGGGTGCTAATCTCCTCTAGAGAGATTGGAGGACTGTATACGGTCAGAAAAATAGTGTGGGTTGTTTTTTTTTTTTTTTCACTGTGCCTTTGCATTATCTTCCCATATGAGAGAGTGATGGAGTGGAGAATGCAGAGTTCCCAAGGAGGCAGTGTCTGGAGGGTGAACACCTACAGGTGTGAGAACAGACTGCTTCCTCTCATGAAAGCAAAGTGTGCTGCCATCTCACTGTACATGTGCTTTGCCTTTTTTAATAAATCAGCTGGAGAATGGATTTTTTTTTTTTTTTTTAATCTCATTGGGAAGAATTTTGCTGCCTAGTCTTGAGCCTGAAGGCTATTTTTAATTTTAAGAGGAGTTCTCTTTTGATGAGGTGATAACCTAATATGGCACAGGAGGACCTGATTGCAGTGTGTTTTCATTCAGGGGCTCTGTTTTACAGCCATGCCTACTGATAGAAAAAGGAAGCTTGAAAAGGAACAGCTAACGTTACAGATCTAAAGATGTTCACTTTTCTGCACGTGTGTTTATAGTTTTGAACATTACACTACAACTTATATGCCAAAGAAATACTTGGATCCCATACAGTTCTCCAATGGGCTATACATTTCTAGAATCTTTCTGTATATGTAGAAATACACATATAGCACAAAGAGCATCTTGGAGAAGAAGCTAGGGAAAGCTGCTGGGCAGAGGACAGCAGGGGATCGGAGGATGGACTAACAAAACACTGAAGAAGACTGGCACTATTTACAAGATTAAAGCCCCAAAAAAAAGCAAGAGGGAAGAAGGAATGTCACCATGTTAGGAAATATACACTGACAGCTAAAACTGTGGCTGCAGATGGGCACAATAGTTGGTAGCTGTCCTAGGACCAGTACAATTGCTGCTTCTGCCCTATAAACAGCTGTTTGTGGATGGTGAAACTGCTGCCTTAAAACCAAGTCAGGCCTCTACCATCCTTTTTCTTTTCCTTTACTGTTTCTCTCTAGAATGACTGTGACTTTCAGGGGCATCTTTAATAATGTTTCCTTGGGATGTGCATCAGAGTTATCTCTTATTTTTTCACTTTGTTTCCAGAACAGATGCCTATTTCTTTCTGTTTGCAGTCCCCACCCTTGTCCCAAGAACATGATAGCAAGCTATGAGCTTCTGGAGTCAAGAATCTGTCCCTTAACTGCCATACAAAGTAAAAATCATAGTAATAAAAACGATCTCTGTGAACTTTGGTATATTTTTCTAATTGATGTGAATGAGATGAAAGCAATAGCTGACTACTGTGACCTCTGCAGGTTGTGTATCATGTTCTGTGAATAAAGGGGTGTGTCATAGCTGCACCCTTCATTTCTCTTCTGCTCACCTCCCACGTACTTTGTTCATTTGCATTATGCAACTTGGTGAGCTAAAAAGTTCGATGTTTAGAATTGTTGAGACTCTTGTTCCACATTATTTTCATAAATGCAAGTGTAAGTATTGGTCTGCTGATTCTGTCTTTACCAGAGCAAGAGAGTAGAACAGTCAGCAGAACACTTGGGCAAGTTCTTCCATGTGTTGCTGTGTTGAAACCTGTAGGAGGAGCAGATTGACATGGGTCTACACTCCAGGTAACTATCAAAGGAATAGGTCTTCAGTGGTGCAAACTGCCATGTACATTGTTTGGACTGAGGTCTGATCTCCAATGTTATTTTTTTTTTTCAATACAATTCCTTTGAGTTGATTTTGTGGTATTTCTTTCTCAATCAAAAATGAGTATTATTGAAAAGGCTTTGAGCAAAATTGATTTTATATTATACATTTGTGAAAGATTATTCCCATGTTCTCATTTCATTAAAGCTTTTGTGTCTGGCTGTAAACCAAGCTTCTGACATCTTTTACTCCTCTTGGAAGGTTTCAGAGCTATCCAAGCTGAGGTTTATCATCTTACTACATTGCTTCAGTCAATTCAAGGTTGAAATGTTATGCTGTGTTTTAAATTACATTTGAAGCCTCATTCTTCTGGAGAAGAAGAAAAAAAATACTTCATTGAAAGAGTGGTGGGATATTGGAACAGCCTGCCCAGAGAGGTGGTTGAGTTGCCATCCCTGGATGTGTTTAAGAATTGCTTAGATTAGTGTTGGGGGATATGGTCTAGGGGTGAACTTGTAGAGTAGGGTGAATGGTTGGACACGATGATCCCAAGGGTCTT
>JANHGN010015842.1:0-41980 GCA_024605025.1 Megaceryle maxima
ACTCTCAGCCCATACTCTCCGCTCCTCGCCTCTCCTCTCCTCTCCTCTCCTCTCCTCTCCTCTCCTCTCCTCTCCAGGCTGAACAACCCCAACTCCCTCAGCCTGTCCTCGTAGGAGAGGTGCTCCAGCTTTATGATCATTTTCGTGGCCCTCCTCTGGGTCCTCTCCATCAGGTCCATAGCCTTTCTGTGTTGAGGGCTCCAGAGCAGGATGCAGTACTCCAGATGAGGTCTGACCAGAGCAGAGTAGAGTGGCAGAATCCCCTCTCTCAGGCTGCTAGCCAGGCTTCTTTTGATGCAGCCCAGGATGCGATTGGCCTTTTGGGCTGTAAGTGCACATTGTTGGCTCATGTCCTCGGGCTTTCCCAGAGGATGCATGACAATGAGGAAGGAAGGTGCTCGCTGCGTCCTGTCTGGTGGGAGTGTTGTGTTAGTCCAGCGATGGCTATAGGGATTTTTTCTTTTTTTTTTTTAACATTCTACCTCGGTTGTGGCTCTCCTCGTTCTGTCCTTTCTCCAGCTGTTATTTGCTTGCTCACAGGGGAAAAGCAATAGGTAAGAAAAGACTAATTGAAGCAAGATTAATGCAGTTCCACTGAGAATAAAGAGAAGATTTATTCTCTCCCTCTCTTCTACAGATGTCTTGTTAGGAACTTGGCCTTGCCTAACACATGTACTTTTATTCATTTACTTCCTTCCTGTCCTCTGGGAGAAGCCTATCTCATGTAATTTATTGACTTGGCTGCCTTGTTTGTATCCATGTTAGTAGTAAGATGGATTGAGCGCTCACATATTAGTCTTATTCTGAGATGTGAGTGAAGGGAGATTGTCTATGTTGAAAAAATGTACATTTGGCTTGCCATAACTAGGAGTTACTGTAAAGAAAATGTTGAAATTGTTGCCGCTGAGCTGTCGAGAAATGCAAAGGTTGAAAGAGTGGGCTCCAGCAGAGGTGCTGAAATAAAGCATCGGGTTCAGAAGAAGTGGGCAGCCTTGTGATCCTGCTCTGTGGTTTTCCTTCTCTTAGCTGGCTTTCACCTTGGGCTGACGACTTCAGCTAATGCCGACAGACATTAGCAAGTGATGGAGGAAAGAAGTCGTTCCTCTAAATATCTGTTGGATGAAAGGATGTAAGAGGAGAGGAGAACATAGGAGTCCAATTTAATTAATATATAACTGACTCGGGCAAGAGGAAGGATCTTGGGCCAAGCACTGCGTCTGTTGCTTTCTTGCTAACCTTGTACTTGAGAATGGTGTATCAGACTATCCATTACAGTTCTTTCTGGAAAGGACAGCTTTGAAGATCACTGCACGGCATCCCTGTAAAATTTTACTCGGTCTGAGGGCCAGGACCTTACGGCAACCCAGAAAAGGAGTGTCTTTATTCACTGTCAGATTCAAAAACCCACCATTGCCATTAATGAGCTCAAAAGAGACACCGGGCCTTTTTACCAGACAGCTGTATTTACTGAAGTTGTCTATATTGTTCTATACTCAAAGTGACATTTTCATTTTTCCTTTTTAGAAGGGGAAGGCTACTGTTCTTTGCTTTCTAATTTGCAGCCTACCCTTGATATGTCATGACTTATCTTGCCAAAATGTAACTCCTGGAAGCAAACTGACTGGGACGCGATGCAAGTGATAACTCCTGTTACTCCTTCCCAAACTGGTCCGAAACTGCTGTGGACAGCAGAGGGACCAAGTGTATGTTTTGAAAGTTTTCGGTGTTTAAACTCTGCTTACCATCCACATATTTGTGTGCCCTTTGCTTCCCTTTCTTTAAAGTGCAAGTTTTTACTTCTGTTCACTGCTGTCACATTCTTCTCTTTCTGTTCCGTGGGTTAGCCTGTGCTTGGGCATGATAATGATAAGGGTATGCTCTTACGTACCTTTGCTTTTCCTGGGGGACAGGGAGGTTTTCCAATAGGATATTTTAAATAGTCTGTGTTTCCATGTTCTTCTAAGCTACCTGAAATGTTATCGGGTAATTATGAGGCCATAAATGCCAATGAGTACTATTACTGATACAGCTCTGCCTGTTAGCTCCAGAAATGTAACGCTCCTGTACACCGACCACACATCCTTCTTCAAGGAAGACCATTCATACTCCTTCTGGTTTACTTTTTTTGTTGCAGATTCTAAAATTACTCGCAGTTCACTGGACGACAGGGCAAACTCTCTCAGGTTGGGCTGCTCAATGGTCCATGGCTGCACATCATAAATCTCTGCCCTCCTTCAGGCCAGTATCTCAGAACGATACTTTCTGCCCAGCCTAAAAACCACTTCAGGAAAGCAAACTCAGCCTGTTCAGATTGCCTTCAAAACTCCTGTTAGTCAGTCTGCTTGCTACAGAATACTTTTCTGTCATTTGTTTGATTCCCTATATGAGCATACTGATCACATTTAATAACTTTGGGGGAAAGCAAATGAGATGATCATTTGGGAGTTACTTCTGAACAATTATGTTTATTTTAAATAAGAAAATTCTGATGCTGCAAGGAATTAGCAATTGTTTTCAGCTCAGGAATAATCGGGAGTGTATGAAAATTATTTCCACTGATCCATCTCCAAATAAAGCGTTGTTGTTTCTCCTCTCAATTTAAAGATTAAGAATTTATCTTAATCTTTCCTAGACCATCCAACCTCCAAAACGAATAGTCGCCATCAGGCAGTTGGCAGGTCACAAATACTGGCCCTGGGGGAGTTGTCATGACTGTGAGCAAGCAGTTTTACTACTCGACAGACACCAAGAGACATTGTAACTGTAGCAGTTATTTTTCTCAAGGTCAGTGACATCATGAAAGCAGCCAGAAACTTATTTCTTTGGACAGTTTTAAGCAGAGATTGCTTTAGACCTTGATATTTATAGGGTCCCAACCGTCAAGAGGCTTGCAGCAAGAGGTTATATGGGTCCCTAGAGCAGCCTTGCCAAAAGTGCAGAGAAGTTCCAAAACGGCAATAATCCGTGGTTTCATTGTGCATGGCTAATTGTTTTTCCTGAAAGAAAATCTCACATGTTTGGCAGATACGTTTGTAACAAAGAGATAGCAAGGGTTTTGAATCCGCCAATGGCTATTATTGCACAATCAAACTTTGTAACTCCTATGTAGCTCCCCTGGCAATACAGCAATGAGCTGCTCAGGTCAGAAAAAAATGGGATTTGGGGCCACAGTATTTCATTACAAGCTGTACACAGAAACTTGAGACTGTTTTTAAGAAATATTATCAGCATGATACATACCAGTGTACATATATACAATATGGAGAGAGAGAGAAGTGGCTGTTCACTAAGATACAGACTGTATTTCTTTGAACAAAATGGGGACCAGAAACACTACTGTTTCCCACAGAGACTAATTTTTTTTTCCTATCACTGTTCATGAGTGAAAGGAGAACTCAGTTAAGAGGAAAAACTTTTGATGAATCAGAAACCTGGTCCTCTGTCCTGTCCTGATCTATCAACTATTTGGAGATAAGTTTGGCTTTATCTTATTCTGCTGATGGTTATATGGGATTTTTGGTGCTAGGATCTATCTGAATAGATACAGATATAAATACATTTTTTATTTTCTTTTACACATCCCAAAATAAAAAAGCAACCTTACACTATGGATAAATTTATTATTTTACAGATGACAGGTGAGTTTATTCATGAACTGTTGTTACTCATGCTTCCAGAGATGTTAAATTATAAATGCAGATGAGGGCTGTACTTTTAACGCTCGGGAAGCAACCTTTCTAAAGCCTTTGGCAGGGCTGTAGGACCAAACACAATGCTTTTATCTGACAAGCCCTTGGGGCATATTAATCCTTCACTTGTAGGTCTGTCAGATGAAAAGCAGCTTGAATGGTTTGATATTTTTTTAATTGTGTCTGAAATACTATTGGCACCGTATACAAAGCAGATAAAGCCAGCATCAGGATGCTCAAAAAAGCTTACGTAACGCCTCTTTCATTCGCAAGATACCCGCCTGCTCTGCTGCTGCTCAGAAAAGCAATGGTTGAGACTGAGGAACAGCCCATTGCTCGCAGTTCCCACTAAGAAGCCCATTAGCGGCGGCTGGCAAACGAGACCGCTGTGGAATAAGAAACAAGTTGGGCTAGGAGGGTAAGCCAGACAATTATATGCATATACACGATGGCTACTGTGGGCTACCAGTGTGTTCTACCAGCTGGCGGCTGTAACTCTGGCTAAAGTTACCTTTGTATGTTGAGTTCAGGAGACTATCGAATGAACTATTTGTGAGTATTTCAAACAGTTTCCTTTAAAGAGCCATCTTCTAAGGCACAGTATAGCTAGCTCTCTGCAAACAGGGAAATTTCACATTATCCCCTTGCTTTCTCCCCATCCCCTCTTCACTATTTATAGATGCAGTATGTAGTGTAACTGCTATAGAAGTCAGCCGTGCATGTGGTTTGGGGACGGCACTGGCTCTGTGCTCCGATGCCTGGATGGCTTTTCCTGCTACCACCGCTAGAGACAACTATATGGGGCTGGTCGGGCTGATGGTTTGACGCAGCAGGGCATTTCTTATGCTCTTATGCTAGTTTGATCCTACAAATCCTTCCTTATAAAGCAGTCTTCTCTCCTATAAGTAGCTTTGAGCACTCGGACGATACATGTTTCTTTATCCTAGCATCAGATCCACATTTTCTATAAAACAAAATGGGTCACAGTCATTTTTCTGTAAGCCTTTCACTCCACAGATCTACACCATAGGTGAATCTCATTCGCTGTGTTTAAGTGGGAAGCCAGCTTTTCTACAGGTACTTTGCCAGACATTTTTACAGTGTATCATACCTGAGCGTCCTATGCAAAAATGACACTCCTTTTTTTCAGCCAAACAGGAGAGTAGGAGCCTAATGTAATGCAATCCCTGCAATGTCAGACAGGATTCAGAGTTGTTCAGACTGTTCCAATTTTGAATGGCTTACTGAGTTTCACAAATCTATTCTTCAAATCTTCCTCTGCTTTTACGTTAGTTTTCTCCCTGCTTTTACATGAAATTTGTAGAAATCCAGAAAGTCTCTCTTACAGTCCTTACAGGAGGAAAATTTGACTGCTGTTTTCTATCTAGTCCTGAAGTCAGAAATAGGAAGAGCGGGCAAGAAGTCAGGCACTGGAGCAGCATTTTGTTCTGTTCTGAAAGCAGGCAGAGAAGTAATTTTGTGCCACAAGGAAGCTTTATCTCCATTAGATACCAAAAAGATACCATTCCATTAATGGCAGTATCAGATTTTGAACTTGCCATTTGTACGTTTGTTCATTTTCACACATTGGAGTAGTTGTACCTTCAGTGTGAAAGTACAGAAAGTGCTGTAATCTCATCTTGAGCCTAACCATTTTTTTTTCTTCACTTTCCCACCAGCAACTCAACAGAGCCCTAACTTGCTTCATGCAGAGTTAGCTGTAAAAGTGAAAGGTGAAGAGACCACATATTCACCATCATTGTATGCAAGTTGCTTGGGTCTCTTGTGTTTTCTGCAGGTATACTGATGTGTGAAAAAGGGCCAAAAAAATCACGAATCTCATTTAAATGGGTGTTTAATATATGAGTGTGCAAAATGAAGACATTGTTATGGCAGCAAGAAGAATAGTTAGGATTATACTTGTGGAGAACACTAGAGATTATGTAGGGACAGAAGCCAAAGAGTTCACGTTTAACATTTTCATATGTCAGTTTTACATTTTACATTGATTATTAGCCTTAAGTAGTTTACAATAAAGAGAGAAGAAAGCAATAACACAGATAGGAGGAAGAAATGAAATGGCAGACCAAATTAAAAACAGGGTCAGTGATTTAAAAGGTATGGTTCAATAAGCCCATGAAAGAATACGTGTGTCCTTTTTGTGTTTTAACTAACTCATATAGGTGACTCTGGGAATAATTCTTTTATTTTATTCTTTTCCCCAGGGAGGACATGTATCTGTAGGGCGAGTAAAGAGGGTCTGAAGAACAACTATATCAACAAAGGAACAATGCAGAAACAGAAACCCAAATCAGTGCTTAGTCAAGTCCATTAATTATGCAACTCGTTTTGTACTCATGTAAGTAGATCCTTAATTCTGAAGCAACTTGTGCCTAGGGAAAAGGAGTGGAAGAGACTGTTGTGTCCCTGTAGACAAGAGCTCGTGGGGGAGCATGATACAGTGAAGAAATGCGAAACCTCAAGCCATCTGAAATTCTGGAGCAGTGGAGAGGAGAATATGGACCTCAGGAGAAGAAATTATTCTAGAAGCATGTATACATCTGAATTTGACCCGTCTTTATGTCAGATGAGAACTCTGATATAAAAGGAAATTTCTGTGATGAAGAGTGAAGGGTTGTCATCAGGCCATGGAAAAATCTCTTCATGAATTCTTTACTTCCATGTTGGAATTCAGGAACAGAGAAGGTAAGATCAAACTAGCTCGCATGCTGCAACTCTTAAAATAGCTTTTTTTAAAAATAGAAATCATATCTGATCTCTCCTTTGAGGAAAAAAAAAAAGTCTTGTACAGAAAGTCAGAAAGTTACAAAAAAGTTCTGGATCACGTTCTGTGGTCAGCAGCTTAAGCAGCTTAATATGATGAAAACTCCAGTCAAGGCATTTTGAAGTAGAGTTCACATTCCTCTGTGTAGGTGTCTGTGCTCCAGTGGTTACAGCATGACAAGCATGCTGTCCTGGTTTGAGTGAGAGCAGAGCTAATTCTGTTCAGTGATTTTGCATTTCAGCTCAGTTCTGCTACCTATCTGCACCTTCTGAAGTTAGCAGCCTGTTCTCACAGGCAGTGTCTGCTTCTAGCAGTGAGAACACCCCATGGTTAGAGTTACTACCAAGGATTGGTGTGCAGACCAAGGCCACTGCTGGATCTTGTGTGCCACATTGGGGGGTACAGAAAGTGAGAGGCCACACCTCCAGGGAGGAGCGGCCAGGACAGGTGTCCCCAAACTGGCCAGCAAGGGATCTCATCCCACAGATGGCATGTTCGGTATAAAGATGAGGGATCGGGAGAGTCTCGGGCTCTCTTGGCCTGCTCGGCCCACTTTGCTGGGTTTGGTTCAGGTCATCTTCCAATTCCGTCCTCAGAGCATCCAAGGAGGACTCTGTCTGTTCTGCCTTCGATCCTGATCTGGGGGTGTGTTCCTGAACCTGGTACCAGAATCCAGTTCCTGGACACAGCTCCCATCTGCTGCAGGGCCCGGTCTGGGACTCTCCTGGTGCCTGCTCCACAGCATCAGTGATGATGGTGACGTGATTAGCATCAGGGGGCTTGGGCTTGATACTGGGTTTGCATATATTTGTATATATTCCATTACTATTATTTTCATTTTTGTTAGAGCTGTTCTAATTCCCTTTTCTAATCATTATGTCTCTCTCCCTTTTTCCCCTTCTCTTCCCCTTTGAGGGGGGGCAGACGGACGGTAACAGAGAGTGTCTCTTAGTGGTCTAGGGGGCTGCCCTGACCCTAAATGGTGACAACAGCGATGGCAAACATCTTGAAATAACTGAAGTGGAGGACAAGAACAACCCCCTTGGTGGTAGAATTCCAGCTGAACCACAGTAAAACATGACCAGAACTGGAAGATTAATTACATAATGTCAGTCTTCAGAGTCTTCCTGGCTTCAGACTTCCTTGGTCTGAGCTCTGTCTCTGGTAGTCTTCAGTATGAGGTGCACATAAGAGACATGGACATATGAGCCTTGTGACTGAGTCTGGGTATCTCATGTGAGTCTGGAAAGGCAAAGAGCATTTGAAGAGACAGCAGCCTGGCAACTAGTAAACAGCGTCTCATAAATCTTCATGAAGTTCATTTATTCTCTTCCGAGAGTGAATAACTAACTAATGTGAAGCCTCTTCTTGCCAGTTATTGTGGCAATACAGAAAGTGGTTTAGATGTGAAAGCTGCTATTAATAGCAGCGAACGAGCTCCTAATTGGATGGTTATGTAATGGTATTGTTATGAAAGCTAGTTTGCTTTTGACACCTTCTGTTTTCTAAACACAACATTAAAACCCCCAAACAAATCCATGGTTAGCAGTACATAACTTGAAACAAAGAGCACATAATGACCAATCTTTCAAAACTCAAATAGGATTAAAAAGGAGGGGAAAAAGTCAATTCATTTCTCTAATTCCAGCAGAAATGAGCTGGAAGTGAATGATTCAACATATCCGCTGCTCAAAGGACACTTTAAAGGAACTTCTTTTAATACCTGCCCTGCAAATACTGACAAAAAAGTTCAAAGTGTCCCGTTTCTGCGACTTGTGAAATCTCAGAAATGTTTCTTCTATTTTTAAAAAAATGGACTTTGAATGAGTACGAACAGGATGTGGTCTAAAGAGAAAGAACAACCAGAAAGTATCTCTGGGACACGCACTGCTACCAGTTGTACTAGGGTCAGGCATGGATCCCTGCTTTTGTAAATGACAATACAGATGCTCCTACACAGTTTGACATTTTTTTAAAGTAACTTAAAAAACCCAAAAGATAGAAGCAAATGGGGCTGGTATTTTGTTCCCTGCCACCCAGAAGGAGAGAAAATTGTACTCCCATTAGGAGAGAAGCTTTTATCTGGGGTGGCCCTTTGCAGTGCCTCTACTCTTGGTTATTCTGAAGGCTGGGCATCACTAATGGAATGTGCAGCACTGGGCGCTTCTCCTCTGGATGAAACCCAACTACCATCATCTAGTTGCAAGGTTATTTTCCTTTTGCTACATCAACTGCAGCAGCACAGCCTATATAAGGAGAAGGGTCCCTCCAGAGTTCTGCAGTTATATGTGTCTAATAATATTTAAAGAGATGAAAATTCTTGGTCAACACTGCACAGCTCTAATGCCTCTTGGTTGAATCTTTGACCGTGAAATTACCTCTCGATGTGCACGGTGCCAGCAGCGGTTGTTTGATCAGTGTTATCTATAACCTTTTGTTGCTGAGGTAAATCAAGGCTGTCACTCCAGAACTGCTTCCTTAATGAAGGAGCCCAGGATTCCCACACAAGCAATCTAATGAACCCTTCAGCTGTCTGTCTGCAAACACACAGCCTCAAGTTTGTGCAGAGAAATCCATGAGTTGCTTCTAGTTGAGTTGCCTCTTAAATTTCAGGAAGCTACGAGAGCGGTAGGAGCAGCGTGGGAGGAAAGCAGGGTGCGGTGGCAGCACCTGCGCATAAAGGAATTTACCCCCTGGCGCAGAGAGTGGGTATAGCAGCATGCACTGTCCTGCAGGAGCCAGGCACAGCCTCCATATAGGCAACTATATGCACACTGTAACATGGATCCCCTTTGTCATCTGCAACAGTTTTGCAATTGGTAGGATGTTTTGGCTTATTATGGGTATTTTTTTTGGTTGCTTTTCATCTGGCGGCAGATACTATACTTGGCCATGCTGACTCCGTGTTATTTTCTGTTCCTTGTCATTCTACATTGTCTAGGTGGTGATAAACCCCCTGATTTATCCATCGCGGTGTGTTAGGGAGGGTTTATATCAGTAAAGAGAAACTCTGCTTCAGTCCCTTGATTGTTAAAGCACCGAGAGGAAGCAGCTGAAGGGCTTACAGAGATTTGATGCATCGTGTCCCAGCACCGCAATAATTGAAGCAAGCAGGCCTAAAAAGCTGTGATAATTTAGGATTCAGCAACTGGTGAAAGGCACAGGACAGTACTGAAACCAAGGAGGAATTTGGGTGGTCCAGATGTCTCCACACGTACCCAGTTAATTATCAAGACCAAGAATCTCCTATCCATTATACATGTGTGTGTGTACATATATATCAGTATGCATAAATATCTAGCTGTCTCTCTTTCCAGGCTGTTAACTTCACTAGAGTATTTTGGAATCGCAACGTGGCAAATAGTACCAGAATCTTCTCCGAAAATAAAGTACCCACATGCTTTTCTACTTGTACACAGCAGGTGAAAGGAGTTTTCCCTTAAATGCATCTTTTCACTAGTAGCATAGTTTGTCGGTGTTAGTATTGCTCTTCCTTAAGCTCGCTTGCACGAGCAGGAAGAGGATTGTAGCAGCTCCTCCAGAGTAGTAATGCTATTTCACAGTTTCCCCAGAAACCCCCCACGGCAGGGGGCTTGGAATTAGATGATCTTTAAGGTCCCATCCAATCCCAACCATTCTAAGATTCTGTGATTCTATTTTGTATTTCTGTTGTGGTAGTACCAAAGGGTTCCAGTAGGATACAAACTTACTTTGCCACCCATTTCACTGTAGGACAGAGTTCATTGGACCTACAAAGTTCATTCCCGGTCCTGTGATTTCTTAATTCTCAACTGTCCTGAATTTATAGCAATATACATTCATTCTTTTACAAAACTTCAAAAACTTGTAGAATGCTTCCTAAATCTTTCAGTGCTGTTTACATTTTAAATACCTTAAAAATATTTGGAAGTTACCTTTAAATGAAGTTTAAATGTGGGATTTTTTTTCCTGTGTCTGATGTCACTTTTTTTCCTCTGGAATAGTGTTTTTTCCACCCTTGGCTTTGCCCATCTACGGTGATAATACATCTACCTACAACCTCCTCTCCGAGTAAAACTGCCGATCACCGTTTTTCCCAGTGTATGGCATCCAAGCTTTCTCCTCGGTGAGTGCATATAATTATTGTCTGTCCATTGTCTATTAGTATCTGTTACCATCCCCTGCTGGGTTAATAGATACTTCATTTCACGTGTCAGTCATATTTTAACGGCTTCCTGGCCATCCATTACGCCGATGGCCAAAATTCACAAGCGAAGTGAATAGACCAGTAATTTCCAATGACAATTTTGCAGTCAGGCTACTTGTTTGCAGGGAGTAGTTTGTTTGTGACACTACTCTGGTGCTCTTTTGGGAATCCAGCTCACAGGGTGTTAAAGATCCAACCTGTTCCTGGGTCTTTTGGTATTGCTCTTCAAAGGAAGAAACACTTAGCTATGTTGTGACTACAGTGGGACTGGGACTGGGACAGAAAAACCTTCCAGGGTGATTACATTCTTTAGGTGCTCTTTTCTCCTTTGTGGTCCTTAGACATGGAATCACAGAGGAAAAATATGAGCTGAAGGAAAGATGCTTTTCCAGTGGAGAAACCAAGAAGCTACTTCTCTGTGGGACATCATCCAGGAAATAACCATTTTATTTTGTTTTCCTCTGGATTTTACCAGATTTATTTATTTATTTTATTTAACGAAGGGAAAGAAATCCCTGCAATTCTGAATCAGAAAGATTCTCAAGATAGAAGTTAGGATGGGGACGGAGCCCCATATTACCTATAGCTCGTGTCAACTAGAGGAGACAGTGTTTAATATTCACATATCGTGAGGGTAAAAAACAGACTGTCCATGAGAAATTCCTGTTGATCTTAAAACTACCAAGCTCCTGCAGTACAGACTGTGGCTATCGATGCACTTCTGGTACTGTGAGGTGCAGTGCAATGTAGTTGGGGAAAAAAAAAAGGAAAAAGAAAGAAGGAAGCAAAGCAAAGAAAAAAGAAACAGATAACCTGCTGATTAATGTGTTAAATCTTTATTTACAGACAAATTAATAAGAAAAGGTGTATGTAGGGCATAAATGAACATGTTGCATGTGTCTAATCATTACTTGGGGTAGGAATAACAGTATCTTTCATATAATTACCATCAGTTTTGCTTGAAATAAAAGTGATAGTAGCACATCCAACATATTTCACAGTTCCAAGAGAAAAACTAGTGCTCCAAGTGTGAAAAATTCCTTCTGTTTTTTGAGTTTTTTTGTTGGTTTTTTTTTTTTTTTAATCCAAGTTATTTAGTACTAATACACTGAAAGGAAGATAGTGCTGTGAAGACCCGGGCTGAGCTAAAGTTCCTTCCTGTAACAAAATATTTCCAAAAACTATTTGCAACAACTTAATTTGCTAGAATCTCTGAACCACAGGGTGTCCACCTCACCAGACCCTGGCAAGCCAGAGCCTCTGAGCTTTTCAGATGGTGCTCCATAGGTATATAGGGTCAAGTGTCCCACTGTGAAATGCCTTTGTTCATTTCAAGCGAGGGGATGGTGAAGAGCTAGTCTGGAGAAGATGCTTGCCTTCAACTGACCCAGATGTAAATGAGAAGCGAACACTTTGCACTTCAATGTCGATCTGGAGAGAACGGAGGCAGGGAACTGACAGGATCATCTTTAATTTGCTCAATAAACAGAGAATGGTAGAGATCATTACAGTAGCCTTTTGTGCCATAACAGCAGGAAGAACAAAAATCATGGTACATATAACTGAAAGACAGACATCCCATTCACAGCTGTGCCCTTATCAAGATCTTCTGTGCTACAACAATAAATGTTCTGTGGAGCTTGAGGTAACATGGTAAAGGAAATGTTGGGAACTGCTGTCACTCTTGCAAATGATTAAAACAAAAACCAAGAGAAAGAAAAAGGGGTTTCTTGTATTACTGATTTACATTTTGTGACGTAACTCCACTTAAAAAGGAAACTGAAACTTCCCTTATTCAAATAGTTTTGCTCCAATGAACTGCTTTAGACAAGTTGCACTTAATTCAAGGAATCATTTGTACTTGATATTTTTTGGCTAGCAAATAATAATATATTGGTTGCTCTGAGTATTCTGGAGTATGCTGAGTGCTTCTTCTTACGTGAATATGTAAGAAATGGCATTCTGGGGAAGTTAACTTAGTCCACAGGCTACCCCTTGGGAAGTTCTGCATATCGTTTTTCTTACTTCCTTGAATTTTTCTCTTACTGTGAGCACTTCCCGGTGTTTAGGTCATGAAGCCAATTACTGCGTTTCTCCTCTACTTGTACTTAAAGCCTCCAAAAGTCTTAGAGCTGTGTTTTTCTCAAAAGTCAGCCCCAGTCAACACTGTCTCAACACTAGCCTATGCTCTGGGTTTTTTTTTTTTCAGGATCTTCCCCTTTTCTGACTAAGTCTTTTCTCCCCTCTTCAGTTCAATCTGTCCAAACTATTGTCATAAAAATATTTCCTTTTTCTTACCACTCTGAGAATGTTTCTCAACTTCCAAAATGTCAACCTTGACTTTTTTCCCCCATAAAATTCAAGCCTGCCTCTTTTCTCAGCTCTGATGAACTCCATTACTGCTTGGTTCTGACCTCCCTTCCTCTGGAAGGCTTTTTTGTCTCCAGTGCTGGGAATACCCATGTATGGGAGGCAGGGGACATTGTTATAAATTTCCTTCTTTAACTTTCTTCATTGAAATATTAAAGCAAATTTGATGAAAACAATAATCCTTGGCATTTTACCTACGGTTGATCCTTCTGCGTGGGAGATCTTTCCCACTCCTCCTCAAAGGAGCGTGGGGAGGAATTTAATTTAATGAGGTCTGGGTCTATATGAGTTTCAGAGAAATTTGTACCAGTTATGCTTGTATTTGTCACATCTAGGTTTCAGACCAAAGCAGTTTTTTGTTAATGTTGGCAGCTCTGAACAAAGAGAGTCTTAAAGTTATTAAATGTAAACTATGTTAGCCAGCTGATGGGGAGGAAAATCCAGACCGCTGTAGGGGCATCTTGGAATCATTCAGTTATTGAAATTAACATCAAAGATATTTTTGCTGTATGGAAAATTTTCATAATTTCAGTTCTTTCTCTGCTTGCTCCTCACTGTACCATCTAACTGCAACCTAATGGTGCATATGGGTGTGCACCCCGATACATTGTTATCGACAGCATTTGGGTTATGGGCTCCTGGGTGTTAGATGTAGCAAATGCAGAAAAGCAGTTTACAGCCTGGGGAGGTGTGGAAGACAGTTCAGTCTGGGGGCTCTTGTGGCTCTAGTGCCTGGAAGAAAAGTGCAGTCTGGAAAAATCTTTTCTGTCTTCCTCTACAAAATGACTTCGGAGCTTGGGCGGTAATCTTGGCTGGCTGTTAGCTAGCCTGTCATGCTTAGGAATATTTATGGCTCAACTTTTGTCCAAGCTGTTCTCTTTACCACATCCACCAGGTTATCTACTGAAAGCAAGGAAAATAATCCCGTTAACTGTAGTAGCTACTGGGATAAGTTCTTACTTGGCTCAGATGGGAAGGGCAATTTGCCTACAGATACCTAACTGGTGATGACAACGACGTCAATCCAGCTGGTCAATGGCTCGGTTCTGAGGAGAAATATCCACTCCCCTTTTTTTAAAATACGTTGTAAGTATGCAGTAATGCTCTGGAATGTTGCAGTTTATAATACCTTTACTAAGCATTCAGCACACTTTCAGTGAATCACTGGTGTTTCTGTACTAAGATCTGAGGATTCAAAATGTTACTGCTTAGATCAGCGGTGTTTGCTGACTTTGTCTCTGAATTCCTGAATCTGTCATCCCACTGACATGGTTTCAGTCATTCAGCTTGTAAGATGGCAACCTCCTGCAAGCTGTTCTGTGTTCTGCTCTTCCTTCTCACCTTCCAGCCCTTGCTTCATTGACTAATGCATGCACAGCTTGAACTATCTTTTTTTCTTAATAATATCTATCACTCAAATCCATGCCATGCAAGTCAGTGGCAAAAGGTATAGTTCCTGTGAGTGTTGCTGACTCAGCTACTTGCTTGCAAGAAGAGCTGTGTAAATAATGTAATATTTTGTTTGCTAGGAACTCATAAAAAATGACTCAGATCAAAATTAAAGCATGTTAAAAAGAAATCACTGCCTTCAGAAGCATTTTTTAAATGAATGTTTTAATTAAAAATGCCTTCAAATAAAAAGGAATCAAAATATATTATTTAAGATTCTGAGCTTAAATTTGTATCTTATTAAGAGTATTTGTTCCCTTTCCAATGTGAACAAATGAAAATTATCTCAGCTTTGCCAAGTCTGTTTTTGTCCTTGCTGCACACACATATGCACTAAGGAAAAAAAAAAAAAAAGGCATTAATTTTTCACTTCATTCTCCCTGTAGTGTTTCTAGAGGTAGGAGTTAAATGCCCAGCAATGCCTCTTATCCTGTCAGGAGTAATGCGCTTTTAGGCCAGAGAGAAGTCTTGGTCTTCTGCATACCAAGAGTGTGACAGAATCACTGAGCTGTCAAATCAGTTATTCTGCCAACATCTTTCTGGTTCACTGAAGACTAAATTAAGAGTGCTCCAGCAGGAGAGTAGGAGCAAGCACACACAGTGCCATAGTCCAATAGTAAGGTGCTTGCCAGGAGTGTGAATAATGGATAAATAATTAATTTTCTTTGAGGAACCTTCAAGGATCTACTCTGAGTGCTTATGTACACATGGTGGAACAACTGCAGCAAGGGATGGAGCAACGTTGCTTCTTCACGGAAAGAAAAAAAGCCCTAGGGCAAGGATGCTCAGGAGCACCACCACAGATCTTTCTGACACACTGGAGACCTGGGATGTCAGGTACTGGCACCAGATTCTGAAGTCAGCACTGATCAGAAGATGCTTGGGCGGGAGCAGCTCCAGCACAAGACGTAAGGACACGCTTTAGGCCACCATCATCTCTTGAAAGTGATAGGGTACAAGGCGTGAGTCTGGCACACTCAGCAGGTGATGTTACCAGTGCTTCTGTGTGCTTCCCCCCCCCCCCTTAATTTAGGAAAGTCCAACAGCTCCAATGAGAAAACAAGGGAGATACAACACCACATGATGCAACAGATAATTTGTACTGGCCTGAAATCTGTTGCCTCCACTTCAAATTATTACAGCAAACTTTAGACCCATATATCGTCTTCTTCAGCTTCTCGAAGTTGATCCCTTCTTATCCTGTTCTTACATCTTCCTTTGTTTCTACGTACCCATCTGATCTTCTCATTGATTAACCTCTATTTTTCCTGCTGTCTTCAGATAACTATTATGAAAGTGGATAGGAAAATGATTATGTTTATTTCTGACTGCAACAGCTGTTTTACTTTCTTTCAATTTGCCATTATTTACTCATTTTTCTTAGAAATTTGTTCCTGTCCTCTTAATTTATGTTTGTGTGACTCTCCATTCCTATTATAAAACTCATTTACTCTCTGTCTCCCTTCTCATCTCTCACAACATCTATGTAACTCCATCAGCCACGGGTCCATTGGTGTAATTTCCCCTTTCCATCTGCTGTCTTAACACCTCTCTTTTCCTCTTGCTCCCACACAACACTCTCTCTTCCTCTTTTCTTCCCAGTTTGACATCTTTCCTCTGACTTTTCCGTTGTACTCCTACCCACTGTGCTCCCTGCTGATTGTGTGAGCAGCAATGTTTAGCTTCAGTGCTTTATCCCACAGGTCTTGGCTTCCTTCACCTCCTTGATGCTCGTTAGATCAAGCCCACAACCACCTTCTTGGCCAGTTCAGGGGTGTTTATAATGTGTAATCAATGTGAGCCTCTGGAAGAACGGTGATACTTTCAATGTGGTATTAAGGAGATATTTGGTTCTCATTGTAAATCAACAAAGTTGAGAGATTTTATTGATCAAATTGTAATTTTTCACCTTTACTGCAGTAGCATACCTCTAACTGCTCCAGTGTTTTCAGTCAGTTGCCCCAAGGCAGTAAGTGCTTTGCCACAATATGCAAACTTGGGAAAGAGCAATCATTTCTCTTGAAGAGCATCTGGTCATAAAGCAAGTATTTATCTAAACCCAAGCTTACCCAGGTTTTCAGGCCATTTTCTGTATAGACCTCTGCTGTAAATGCTGATGCATTTGTTCACAAACTAAACATACAAAATTCCTAGCAGTCCTCATAATGAGAAGTCAACACGATTGACCTTTTGAAAGCTCTCTGACTCCTTCAAAACATAAGCAAATTGAAAATCTGTATTCACAAGCTCAGAAATGAAATGAAAACCTTGCTTTGGCTGTCTAAAAATAAAGCCGTGTGAAGCGAAGACCTTGCTGAATAGCAAGCTCTTAAATACAATTTCCTTTGCCACAATAAATGTTGTTTCAGATTCTGAAGTTGAATGTATAATTCATTCCACTGAGCTGTAACATTTTGTTAAAGTGCAGGAACTTGGGAGGAACAGCCCGTTGGTTTCTTACAGACTTGCTTACAGTGCTCTCTTAAAACTTCTGGAGAAGAGAAATCTCCTTGGAGATGTTTTTTAGCCTTTATTTTGGTGCGTTATTGAGATCTGACTTTTGCATCCACAAGATCAACCACGGATTGTTTTTGTGGCCTTGATAGAAATCTGAAGCTCTAACCAGTTCTTCAGAAGTTAACCTGTGGGCCAGATCCTTGGCTGCCATTCTGGCTGCTTTGGTCTACTCAGGAAGAATTTGGAGAATGTCTGGAGTGCTTAAACAGCAGCTACAAATTACGGTTTTGTTTCAGCTCAAGAGTGAACTACATTTAAGAGATGATTGTTGTAACATGAAAAAAGTGAAGTGTTTCCAAGCTATTCATCACTTCCCTGGTATCTCTCCATATGGAAATTATCCAAGTCCTATGATACTGATCTTGTAAACAATTATTTTTTTTTCCCTTAGCTCCTATAATAAAATTCATGCGTGATATTTCTGTCAGAACTCCTTTGCCCCTTCTTGGACTATATATATTTTTTTTTCAGATTAGGAAAAGGGAAAAGAAAAAACAAAAGGAATAATAAAAAAAATGTTTGGGTCACGCATCCTTATAATGTCATTAAAAAAAAAAACCAAAACACAAAAACAACAGCAGGAAAAGAAAGTGAATTGACTTTGATAATTTCTTCAGATCAATTTTTTTATTAAATACTAAATGTATGGCACAGTTGTAACAGATACTTTGGCCAAATGCTTGTTGCCAGAATATACTAATAGGAAAAAATTACCTAGGATGGAGGAATATGTTTAATTTTTGCATGTCTATGTATAAATAGATAAGGAATCCGGAGAAATGTCCCTGTAAATACTCACAGTCATCAGACCGCTCTGGGGTTCCAGTACTGCCAGTTGAGTTATTTATGCAGATATATACAAAATTATGCACAACTTGCATGTTATATTTTTGTTAGAGGGACTAAAAAATATACTACTGTTCTGAATATTTTCTAGTGCACATTCCCTTCACTGAACTGAGAATAGATTCTTTGCTTCAATGTAAATTTGCTGGTCTAAATTGAAACATCCTCCAGTCTTTTCCAACTCACCCTGCTGCACATAATGTTTCCCTGGAGAGGAACTTATGGAGTAAACACTCTGTACTTGCTCATGAGTTTCAGAGACTTCCTTTACTTCTACCTTTATGCCCTGAATTACATGTATTTGCATGAGGTGCATCTGTCTCACCCAGAGGAAAATTGCCCTTGTAGATTGTGCATGCCTAGGTGTTCACGTTCATTTAGGGAAGAGTTGGCAGTTCTTTAACTCTTCCTACAAGATCACAGCTCTGGATGCCAATTCTAGAAACTCTGTAGTTTAAAGTAAAAGGAGCCTCTGTGGATGTATGTTGTACGTGTGTCTTATCATATCAAAATAAGGATTTAGATGCTTTAGACTGCCTACGTCAACTCAAGCTCCATGCAGCCTGTTACAGTGAAGCTCCAGCTGTACCGCAAACTGACACATTCAACGCTTTAAGTGTTTAAGTACGCAGATGTTTGTTTAATTCGTTACTTTTCTCACCACCTCTTGGTTTATCAGAAAGGAATAAAAGCAAAATCACGTGACTTGCGCAAAGCGAAGCAAATAATCATTGGCAAAGCCTAGGCCAGAAACAAGAGTGAAATTACAAAGGCACTGGTGGCCTTTGAAAAGGTTTTTAAAGGAAACATTTAAAAGTTGGGAAATGGCAAGTTTTGGGTTTGCAAGTTGTTATCGTTCCAGCAGCTGGCATTTCTTCACCTACCATTATTACTTCAGCTTTAAATATTTTAGAAAAGGAAATCTGGACAAACCAGATCTAAACATAGGGACATTTTTCACATAACGCCCCACAATTCCAACGCACTAACGCTTTATTTCAACAGCACTTTTAGTACTGCTTTCAGGAACTTTCAAACAATTACATTCCAAACATTTCAAAATCAAACACATCTGAAACATCCTGCAGCATTAGCTCTTGAATTTCAGTACAATTCTGATGGCCTTGGTAACCCTTCATTTCATGTTCGTTTGTGGTCTTTGATGATGTGGTTGCATGCTATTTTAACAGAGAAGCCTGCCCTTATTTGGGACAGAAATTAGCCCAAGGTCAAAATTCTGAGACAGCTGTTTAGTATTGCATTTTATCTTCATCACCGCACATATGTGCTCTCTGCTTTGTGTTCTCATCCCTTCCCATCTATCCATGCAGCAAATAGAGCATTATTCTTATTTCCAGGCAGTGCTGGGTTTGGTGCGTGCGGTGCTCCCTTTGCAGTACCCGTGTCTCAATGTCTTCTTGAACTCTGTCCAGCATTGGTGTCTTGACATTCCTCTGCCGATGCTTCCAGTGACTTCCACAGTCAGCGATTCTCTTTTCTCTGCTCCTGCTCTTGATCTCTCAGGCCGGATTCCCCCAGATTGAGGGTGACTGACTGTGACTGCTGGCTTAGGGGAGCTGGCCAGAAATGAGCCAAGGACTCACAGAATCATAAAATCACAGACTGCTTTGTGTTGGAAGGGACCTTTAAAGGTCATCTAGTCCAAGCCCCTGCAGTCAGCAGCGACATCTTCAACTGGCAGGTTGCTCAGAGCCCTGTCCAACTTCACATGTAATGTTTCCAGGGATGGGGCATCGACCACCTCTCTGGGCAACCTGGGCCAGTGTTTCACCACCTTCATTGTCAAAACCTTCTTAGGTGTAGTCTCAATCTCCCCTCTTTTAATTTAAAACCATCACCCCTTGCCTTCTTGCACCAGCCCTGCTAAAAAGTGTTCCCGTTTTTCTTACAGGATTTTCATTTAGTGTGACCCCAACTTAATAATGAAATACTGATTGTCTTGTGGTGGATCCGTGCCGAAGGAGACAGTTGTTAGAAAGCTATTCATGCCTTGACAGTTGGTTGGGGCAGAACGGGGCCCTCCGGTGCTGTACGCTTTGTGCCGGCATGGCACCAACAGCCGGTGTTCCAGGATGAGACCGCACGCTGTGGACCACCTGCAGGAACCCCCCGCAGGAACCCCCCGCGCCTCGACTAGAGGCCGCCGGCTTCCCCTCGGGGACCATCACCTCCGGTACAGCGACCTCCCCGCCCACCGCCTCCGCCTGAGCCGCGCAGCGCCTTAACCCGCCAGGGGGCCGCGTTCGCCCTGGCGAGGGAGGCCGGGGCCACCGGGGGCGCGGCCGATGCGGCGGGGACGGAGCCTGGGACGGGCGCAGCGGTACCCTAGGGCGCCGGGCGGGCGAGGCCGGGGCCTTCCCGTAGACACCCGCAGCCGGCGGGCGCGGCGGCACCGTGGCCGCTGCTACCCCGCGGGCGACCTTGCGCACGCGCGCTACCCGCTCCCTTCCCGCACGCGGGCAGGACCGCCGTGACGCGACGGGGGAAGGTGGGCGGGACGACCCCCTCCCCTGCCACCCCCCGCGGGCGCCCCCTGAGCCGCGGGCTTGCGCTCGCTCTTCCCGCCCTGCCGCGCGCGCGCGTGTGTCCGTTCCCCCTCCTCGCGGGCGGTTTGTGACGTCAGGCGGTCGCCGAGGAACCGGGCGCAGGTGCATCCGTTCCCTCAGGGCGAGAGGCGCCGGGCGCGAGTTGCTCTCGCCGCCGTTCCCCCGGTACGGAGCGGAGCGGAAGGGTCCTACCCCGGTTTCCCGGCCTCAGTGTAAGACTCCCCTCGTTACAGTGTACCCGACGGGAGGGGTAGGGGGGAGAGAGAGAAAGAAAGAAAGAGAGAGAGAGAGAAAGAGAGCGAACCAGCCGCGACGGGGCGGCCGCGGCCGGCATCGCTAGGGGGAGGCACGGCACTGGGAGACGGGGCAGAGGCGCGGCGGCCCCGCTGGCCGGCAGTCGCCACGGGGGGGAGCGGAAGGCGGAGGCACCCCTGGGCTGGCGGCGCCGCGCCCCCCGCCCTGGTTTTGCTTTCCATTTCAGCGCCACCTTCCCCCGGCTTGAAGGAGAGAGAGAGGGTTATTTATTTATTTGTTTGTTTGTTTTTCTCAAGGGCGGGTACGAGGGGAAAAGCCTGAAGACCTGCGCGGGGAGGACGCGCCAGCTGGCGGAGAGGAGGGCGCGGAGGCAGCCCCGTCACGAGAGGAGGCGGCGGCGAAGAGGAGGAGGAGGAGGAGGAGAAGCCAGCGCGGTGTCTCGCCTCTCCTCAGAACCCCTCCGCCGTCACCGCCTCGTCGTCCCTGGCCGCCGGACGTACCGGCGGCCGCCCGTCCTCATGATGGCCTCAACCACCACCTGCACCAGGTTCACCGACGAGTACCAGCTCTTCGAGGAGCTTGGGAAGTAAGGACGGAGCTCCCCGGGTGCGCCCCGGCACGGGGTGGCCGCTTTGGGGCTGGGGAACCGGCGTTGCCGGGGAGGGGCGGTGGTAGGGAAGGCAGTGTTGGCCGTAAGGGCTCGGCTCGTGAGCCCCGGTCGCGGCACCCTGCGACCGGTGGCCGTCCTACCGATACTAAAGACCGGCGGGGCATCCAGGCCCCAGCCTTACAACTCCCCCGCACCCGGGAGTTATTTGCGGGATGGGGAATCGGGCTCCGCGCCCGTCCGTCCTCACGGGTGTGTACGGCCCCGGGTCGGCGAGAGGCTCTGGGCGGGCGGTGGGGAGCTGCCCTAGGCCGCCCGATGCGGGAGGTGTGGGAGCTGCTTTATGGCTATTTAATATGGCTTAGTGGTATGGCTGTGGCGGGCGGGGGTGAGGGGCTTGGTCAGTAAGGGGCCGCTGGGGACCGTTGGGCAAGGCGGGGCGCGGCGCCCCTCAGCGGTAGGGCGGGAAGCGCGCGCGCCCAGGTCTGGCGACTCTCAGCTCCGATCGCCATGTTGGCGGCTCGGCCGGGGCGGGCGGCGGGGCGCCGGTGTCACTGGGCTGGGGTCGCGGGAGACAAGACGGGGACGGGGTCAGCGCCGCGCTGTCCTCACGGTACGTGCCGGTCTTGGGCTAGTGAAAATGTGCCCTCCCTCTGTCCGGTCGCTAGCGGTTACGGGTGGGGATGGGTTCGGTCATACGGCTTGTACACGCGTTTCTGAGCAGAGTTTCATGTTTTCGTGAATAAAACGCTGAGCGGCACTCTCAGAAATTTTTTCTTATTTGCTTTTTGTAATTCTGCCGACATCACACCTTTCACTGAAAGGCGCTAAAACGCTTGTGCCGGTAATGGCAGTGAACTGTTTCAGTCGGGCTCACACTTTGTCCGCTTCTTGGTTTGCAGAGGGGCGTTCTCTGTCGTGAGAAGGTGTATGAAAATCACCACAGGACAAGAGTATGCTGCCAAAATTATCAATACCAAAAAGCTTTCGGCTAGGGGTGAGTGTTTTAATCTGGTATTTATGATGCCTCCTCCTTGTATTTTTTTTTATTTATTTATTTTTTGTGGTAAGCGGGGATTTTTTGTTTTTAGCTAAATTATTTAAGAAATTACTCAATACTTTTGTTTGTTTCTTTTCATGGTTCTTGGGTGTTTTTTTTCTGTGTTAAATGTTTCATGGATTGACTGCATGGAGGTCTGTGGTTGCTGTAAAGCATTTCAAGAAGAGATGTATTAATGCTAAACCAGTTTAATATAATGCAGTTTCTTCACTTTTTTAGCTAAGAATATCAGCTTGTAAGCATTTTGCAAGCCAAATTTTTTTTGGGGGAGGTTGAGAAACAGGAAGTTTCCAGTATATCTTATATTTTAAATATTATAGCTTTACTGACTTCTGTTTCCATTGTATTTAAACATGAACATCAAGTGCTATCTGACTATAAATGCATAAGTGTACTCCTACCTCATACTAAACTTTGTGTGAGGAAAAAAATTACTTTTAGAAAATTATTGTTTTATGAGCTAACCATTTGTGAAGCAAGTCATTCTGATCAAGTGATGATCTGTCTTATGGTTACAACCCAATCCTTACACCTGCTGTACAGCTTGTTTGTACTTTGTGATGTGTCTATTTCCTAGTTACAGTGTCAGTGAATATGTCATTATAGTAAATTTTGGGTAAATATAAACACATTGCCTGTTACTGTTGTGGGAAACAAGCCTTAGGAGTGATACTTCAATTGCTTTTTAAGTCCAAGTTGGAATGCTTGTGATAGGATGTCAGGGACTATGGATTATTCTCCATTAATGTTATCTGTGGTTTGATATGAATTTGTGGTGTGGTAAAGAACATGGAAGTGAATAAGCAAACAGTGTGAAAGTGTAAACCTGTTTATGGCTTGGTTTGCTTTTGACAAAAGGAATCACTGCAGGTAAACGGGACTTTGAATTAATTAATTAAATTGAAACATAAGACATTACATACGGCGTTGTGGCATGTTCTGGTAACTTGCTGCTTTTCTTAACAGGTTTGTGCTTTGTTTCCTGATTATTATTTCTTAAAATAAAAAAAAAAAAGGGGACAAGTGTTTCTTCTCTGATCACACTTAAGATCCATTACTAATATATTTTCATTGGGTGTAATTTGTGCCAGTAACTCATATTGACATTTTCCCTGTAATGGCCAAAAGCACCTTGTCTTTGATGGCATCTGTGAGAGGAGGATGATATTCCACTCCATTTTCTTTTCTAGGGTGCTTTTAGAAATACTGCCGAGACACACCTCTCCCAGCCCTTAGATTGCTGCAGCAGAAACATGAACTGCTTTGTTTATGGGCATACATACTATTAGGAGTAATGTAAGAATCAGCTGGAGGTTATCACTTCCTTGTGAATAAAAACCTCCCATGAGCTTTCAGGGACTGGCTATTCTATTAGCTTCAGGGAGCTTTTGTGCTTTAAGCCTTGGAGGCTTCACTGGTCACTTGCACACACAAGGCATAGCCAAGGGTGACTACAGCAATTGCACTGCGCTGCAACAAGCTCTGATGGGTGAGGAGGCTGAAAACCCCACCCTTCTGAAATGGTATTTTAGTGGCACTATTGAGTCATCTTGCTGTGGGAAGAGTATTTCAGCGTCTAAAGCTGTCCAAGTAGGGCACCTCATGATCCCTAAAGTGATTTAAAATACATTAGGGAGATGAATGAAATGCAAAGCATATATAGGGTAGTATTTTTCAGCCTAGTTTTTCATGATAGATCAACAGTGTTGTGTCACTGGACCAGCATCTCATTTAGTGAGGTAACCAGTGTCAGTCAGTGCCAGATGTTTCCTAGGAAGGCAAGCTCTAATAAGGATTCCTATGCTCCATAGGAGGAGAAAATAATTCTTCCTAATCTAGCTAAAAAAAATCTTAATCTCTGAAGCCCCCACCTGTGCAAGTTTATTATAACACATGTATTTTTAATGCTAATTTCTCTTTTTATGTACCCATGGCAGTTGTTCCCACACAGAAATAACCCCTGTCCCTAAGGGCATTTAGCTGCCAGTGAAGCAGATTTTGTCTTTGTGAAAGATAAGAATTGTCTGGGATTGCAGCTATTTTCTTCAGTGTCTTGCTCTAGTCTGTTTCTCAGGTTAATTACCTGTTGAGAAACAAGTGTGTTTCCTTTCTTGGTGTTAGGATGTTTTGGTTTTTGTTTTTTTTTTCCATGGTATGTCAGGAGGCTTACCTGCCTAACATGGGGCTGTCATTTTTTAATGTTTGTGCTGTCTGCCCTTCAGCTGAGTGATGGCATTCTTCTCTGTTTGACATAGATATTGTGAATTAACGTGGATGCATTTTCATATTTATCTGCAAGGTGTTTTTTTTTTAATTGCACATTACCATAATTTAGCAGGCTACTGGTTCTATCGGGTAAAATTGAGTTCATTCATAAAACTCAGAGAACTCATACAGGGTGTTACTGAAAATGTAAAAAAAAATCGGATTTTTGGTTAGGTCTTCTGCTTTGAAGATTGGGAGCTTTTGGTATCTTTCGGTTTTAGCGAAAACCTGAAAAGTGAGAATGAGGACTTTGGAACTCATAGTGAGTGTTTGTTGGTAATTTAACCCTTTAAACTAGATTTTAAATGAAGTTTTCTGACAGTTCTTAGTTAAGTTATCAATGGCAAATATTACATGATTTCCATAATGACACTCTTGTTTCTCTTGCAAAGGATTTATTTTCTCTCTCCACTCTGACTGTTGTTGCTCTTGCAAAAGGGGTTTCTCTTTATGGCTCGTACCCTGATGGGCCTTAAACAAATTACATCAGAGTTTTGAGATGCAGGTAGTGCTCTTATTATTAAAGCTTGTTGCTGGTGTCCTTACTAGGAGGTGTGTTCTAGAAGAAGTTGAAATTGTGCAGACTTTAACCTATTTCCCCATGGAAGATGGGGGGGAAAGTAGTTCTAATCTACTCTGCTGCTGTTCCTGTCATGTGCTTCAGAGAAAATTCCTTGATGTGTAGCTTCACAGTTTCAAGTGCTACTCTAAAACCAGTGCTTACAAGTTACTCTGAAAGTTGAAGTTTATGGAAGTGAAGCTGTTGATTGCAATGGATGCGTGACCCAAACCCAATATGTAAAATGACTCACGGGCAGCATGGAGAATTAAGAAGGTGTTTGTATCATCTGTCATCTCAATAATGGGAAAACAAAAGTACACAGGAGTTGTTTTTCTGTCTGAGCTCCAAGAGTAGTAAGCAGGCCTTGAGCTGAATGCATCTGTCACTCTTAAGTGCTTCCCATTTGCTCTTATGGTTCTCCACTACTTTGTCGTGGACACCCTTTTCTCCTTCATGTCTCTTCCACTGAAACATTAACAACATAGAGATTCTTGGAGACTTACTTGGCTACTGTTTTCCTACTGGTTTCTGTCAGAAGTTGCAAATAGTGGTGCCAATGTGTGCTTCTATTTTGTGTGTTCATGTACTGCAAACTAAAGACTCGGCTGCACTTCTGAACAGCTCTGCTTTCAGAATTGCTTCTGTGGGAAGTGAAGGGAGAACCAGATGCAAGGGAAAATATGAACTGAGTACTTTTGCTCAGATTCCACATCTGCAGTCTGACACTGAAATGTGGATTTGTTCTTTTCCTCTTGGTCTGAGAGAAGTTGTGTTCCCTGGTAATGTTTTACTGCTCCTGTCTAAATCGTACTTCCAAATGAAATCTTTTGATCAAATTTGAAAACAAGAAAATAAGTGCAGTGATAAATGCTTAACCTTTATTGTAGGTTGGCTCTGTCAGTTTACACACAATACTGTTCATAAAAACCACTGGTTTAGGTCTGTTGCAATGTGAAACCACAGGTCAGCTGAGGTATTTAAGTGGCTTGTATCTGTTCTTACTGACAGTGGGGTAGAAGTGTTCCTGGAAGAACTGAGACTGAATATCTCGAGGTTTGTTCTGCACCTAATTTGAAAACCTCTCTTAGTCTTAAAACCGAATTAAACAAAAATGGTATTATAATGTTGATGTCCTATCATATGTAGGTATTTATTTGTCTAAGTACTAAAAATTACTTAATCATTTTCTCTGGTTATGGGTAGTGGTATGTGAAGTCATCTCTACTGCTTTTAGTTACACTTTTATGATTCCAAGGTTTGGGCTTTTTGTTTGTTTATTTTTGTTTGCTTTTGTTTTGATGGTGACTGTTTTGACTGTTGCTTGGAAGACAGGAGAAGGCTGTATTTTATTTTTTCCCATTTAATTGGGAACTGCCTGATTGGAGAGGTTGAAATGAAAGTTAGCTAACTGTTTTTCTTTCCAAATGTAAATAATGGCAAATCAGTGCTTTTTATGTATCTGTCCTTCATTTGACCTCTTGAGAAATGCATGTGGGTTTTTTTTTTTTAATATGTTGAGGTCCAGCTTCCTCTTTCATACACATTTATTGCACACTTGTCAAACACTTTGTAAGGATATTGTGGGGATTTTAAAATGATTATGTGAGAAACTTAACTTCCTCTGTTCATTCAAAAAGGTTAATAGAGAACAAACCCCCAGCTTAAAGATGGTAGTTCCTTTTTTTTAATTCCTTATTAAAAATAATTGTGCCTTGAATTTGAAGAAACATCTGCTGTGTTGTGAAGAGACAGAAATCCAATCTGTCTGTTTATTCCTTATAGGTATTGAGCTCTGTGTATATCTGTGTGCATGTTTATGCAAACTCCTCCTCTGTTTAATCCTAGTATTATGAGAAATACCTTGTGTGTGACATCAGAGAGAGTGGAGAATATGTGCGACATGGTTTTAGCGTTTTCTTCTAGGAGAGACAGTTGTGCTCTTATCCAGTGTAATTTTCTAGATTGTTGTCATCTTGTTCTGAAAGTCATAGATTTTTGGTTGTTTGAATTAGAAAACTCATTTTAAAGTTTTGTAGCCCTGTCAATTCCTGATGATTGGCAGCTACAGGATGTATTCTGCTGAACTGAGAGTTTACTTAATTTATCTTCAATCTTTTGCTTCTATATATGCCACTAGGTAGAAGCACTAGCTACAGCCAAGAGTCAAAAAAGCTGGCAAGGGGGAGCTTAAGACAAATTCACAAATACGCCTTATCCCTGATTTAGCTTTTATGCTAATCCAGGCCTTCTTTAGTGGAAACTGAGATGCATAAATTGTGCTGCAGCATGTATTTATTTTTTTGTAATTAGGTTTTTAAGTCTAGAGAATTACAGCTGATACACTGAGCAAGCTAGTATAGATAAGTCTGTGCAACTGTTGGTTTAAGTAGGTTGTATTTGGTAGAAAGGAACTCTGCCCATCTGCTGATTTGAGGTGGCTTCTATTGTCTGAATTTGTGACTTTTCATCAGTAGTGAGTATTTCAAGGGAAACTTGGAGAGTAAAACATGTAGACTTAATACCCCAAACCTTTCAGAAGTAGGAAAGTAGATTTTATATAATAATGGAAATGTGATGCTGTGGATAATTGCTGGTCAAGATGGAGTGTTTAAGCTTGTGATGGGAGGCTTGCTTTATTTATTTATTTATTATTCTTACCATCAACCTGAATTTATACCCTGCCACAGCAAGTTAACATCCTGGTGACGCTTTCCAGGAGAACTGTCTCACATCCATAAAACCAGAACTGATTTATGTTTTGGCAGTTAGTTTCACCTGGAATGTAGAACGTGCTTGTTGAAAAAGCTCATGACTGCTGTGTTTTCTTTTGCTCACTTATAGCCCAGTTGGTCAGTTAGGTTGTCAGTTGGACAGCATCTCCCTTCATCAGAAATGCGCTGTGCGGGGAGTTGATTCTTTTTAGTGTGCATCAGTTTTTACTCTGCTGACACACTGTTGTTGGCAGGGCTGTGGAAAGCATGGCTGTGGTTACATTCCCCTGAGTGTAGAACTTTACCCAAAACCATCTTCAGCCCTTCCAAATGAGTCGTCTGACCAATGCAGCCTCCAGCTGGCAGCTCTCCTTACCTGTGAAACTGTTAATAGATTTGTACAGCATTATGGGCAATGCCCTGGCTCACGTGGCAGGCAGTGTTCCTCCACACACTCTCCTTTTCCTGCATTACAATGAGCAGTGTACACTGTCCAACAAGGAGGGTTAACGAACCTTGATGTAAGTGGAAAGGATAACACACCTCTGCTATAAAGTTTCATCATCTCAGCACGGGAGAGGAGGAGAAACATAAACTTTGTGTTGAAGCTTGTATTTATGCCAAGCAATCTATTGAGTGTGTTTCCAGAACCTTGTTCCTGATTCAATTATGGTCCAGAACAGCTTACTTGTAGATTTTCCACAATGGAATAAAAGTGTTGCAGCAACAGTCACGTTGCATATTCATGTTGCTGCATGAACAGATGGGGTTCCTACATAATATCCATATTTGACAATCTGATGGGATTTGCCAAGCCTAAGCTTTCATTTAAATTTTAACCTCTTGGAGAGATAGGTTTGTGATTTAATCAGTCAAGGGAGCCCTTGAAGGTATTTGTGTTGCATAGCACATTTCAAGCTAGTGCTTTGGTATGGTTTTGGTTTATGAGACTTCTTGAAGGAATGGTTTTAATAGGCTATTGCTCATTAGAATAAATAATTACCAAATTAAAAAATTTCTATTGAAACCTTATTAATTTAGCTGATTTTATTCAGATCTATCAGTAAAAGTGAATATATGGACAAGAGTTCTGGTGCTGTGGTACTGCCTGTCAGGGAGGATTTTGTACTGTGGGGCAGGTGACCTTTGGTTTCCCTTGGGGTAGCTCTGTGTGCTGCTGAACTTTGGTTATTAAAACTTGTTTAATGACTTGTTTTCCACCTTTTCCCTGGAAAGATGTCACAAATGTTAACTCTTCAAGATGCAAGTAGTTTTCAATATAGAATGCAGCCGTAAAAACTTATTTAATTATATTTTCATAGCTATAGTGTTTCATAAATAAAGCTCACCTTGGTGCTTTTTATACTGCAAGTACTGCTTTTAAAATTAAAGGGAAAAAAAAAAAAGAATGTCAGGTGTAAGGTAGATTGCTTAGTATTCGCTTTCTTTATACAGCATGGACCAGTCTGAAATTGTGGTTAGGTTTGCATTGATATACTCATGGGACTGAATGCCCTGCTGATCATGGCATTTAAAAAACCAAACCCTTTTCAGGGATTTTTAGTATTACCACCTCAAAATGGGGGGGAACAGGGTTTGCTGTCAAATTTCTGCATATTTCCATGGTGCTCTTGGTGGTATCACTTATCCTTAGTAAACTTTAGCCTGTTAAAAGCATTACTACTTGCTCACTCTTTCAATTAAAGCCTCCAAGTAGTCTTTTAATACTGGAGAATTGTAAGATTTGTAAGAGGATGTGTACTGGTGCTGGATGGAAGAGCTTCCAAAACCCAGTGACATTTTTGGTTTATGCCTATGGCACTATATGGTCTTTCACAGCTGTTGTATTTTGGGGCAGAAGAAATAAAAAAAATGAAGGCTGCTGGTACAGTGTGCTCAGTGTGTGTGTTCACTCGTGCACGTGGTGTTAGATGAGGAAAAAGATGCAGCAGAGTTTGGCAGAGCCTGCATGTCCCCAGCCAGCTTGTTTGCTCTGGGAAAATGCTTCATGCTAAGAGCTATGAAGTCATTTTGCTTGTAATGAAGGCAAGAATCAGTGTCTTTAAATTTTTGTTTATTTGTGGCTAATGTGATTTATCTAAATTAATAAATTGCTTTCAGTGCCATGTTGATCAAAACATGTTTACTAATGAGATTAAGTTTTCCAAAGTAGAAGTTGCTTATGTGTGGCCCTTTGCCCTTCGTAGAAGTTGTGTGTTACAGATGTTTTAGGAGCCAGATCAGGGATGCAGCTGGCGTTGCATACTAATGGTGGTGAGCTCAATGTATTCCTTTTAAATAACATTGATTCTCCTCCATCTTCTTTAAGTAGGATTGACTGCCTTCTGTCCCCAACTACTTTCTTGCTTACATAGTTTTGAATGGTAGGGATTGGTCATTTACCAGTATTCAAAATGAAAGCCAAATTTAGAGGCAGATCTTTATTTTTTCCAGTGGTCTGTTGTTTAATGTGATGGATTCAGTCTAGCTAAAACTGATAGCTTCTGCTTTGAGACAACATTTATCTATTACCCACTGTCAGACTTCTGCAGGATAAGAGGAATAATTGAGCATCTGTTACCTGGGGCTGGCCTTAGGTGAAAAATGGGAAATAAAATGAAAGTGTTTCTAAGGCAAAGTTGAGTCCTCCAACAGAGTAAACACTCATTCAGTAATCACACTCTATGTTAAAATTAACTGCTGAGGTGAGGTGCTTAGTTCTTTTTCTTTACTGAAGAGAGAATTTAGTACTGCATTCCAAAGATGATGATTTATTTTTTTTTTTTGACTTATAGACAAAATTTATTCATGGACAGTGTTTGTTGTCTGTGCCTAACTAGTCCTTTAGAGGTTTCTTCATCTTTCATCAGTGTATTTATTAAGGATGATATTGTGTACATTATTTTAACAGCCGTATTACTTTTAATTTCCTCCTGTAAGATAGACTTGTCATTATTATGGCCGTTCATCCTTATGTATGCTCTAAGCTAATTTTTATACATACATATGAATGTTCAGAAATGGGGAGGTTTGGAATTGACCAGAAAAAAAAAAATCAGTTGGCCTCATGAGGAGCTGTAGTAATCAGCTGTTGTCTGCATGGGAGGATCTTGTTTGGTGAATTTATTTTTTTATTTACAGATTCATTTGACTGGTTCTGAAACTGATACTGAAGAAAGCTTAGTCATTTCACTTCAGCTTTGCCTTTCATCATCATTGCATTTACAGTCACCCCTTTTACCAAACTAGCTTTGAAATTGATAGGAAATTGGTAATTATATTTTTTGCTAATCCTCAGATGTCTCACTTTCTTTGTTTCTACGTGTTAAACAATGGAGCCTTGGAGGAAGCAGTGAAAGACTGAGGTACCTGGGCCTGTTTAGTCTGGAGAAGACTGAGGGGATCCTATTCATGTTTACAAATATCTGTAGGGTGGGTGTCAAGTAGAAGGGGCCAGTCTCTTTTCGGTGGTGCCCTGTGACAGGATGAGGGGCAGTGGTCACCAACTGGAACACAGGAAGTTCCACATCAACATGAGGAAAAACTTTGCTGTGAGGATGGAGCACTGGAACAGGCTGCCCAGGGAGGTTGTGGAGTCTCCTTCTCTAGATACTTTCAAAACCCACCTGGATCTGTTCCTGTGTGACCTGCCCTGGGTGATCCTGCTCTGACAGGGGGGTTGGACTCTATGGTCTCCAGAGGTCCCTTCCAATCCCTACCATTCTATGATTCTATGCCTGCAAAATTTTCCCAGAGTAGTGTTTTAAAGGACTTACTGTACCCATCCAGTAATTGATATGCTTAGATGTAGGTTGATGTGGTTTTTTTCTTTTTCCATTGATACAGTTTCTCAAGATTGTATGTATTTGAGACCTAAGTCAATACTCAGTTATTTCCATCACAGGGATGTCGTACAGTTTCTGATCTAGTAGCTTTCTACAGCCTGCCATTACTCTCACCTCTGTGCAAGGTTGAGTGGAAACTGCTGTGAAAATAGCCCCATGAAATGAAGCTAAATTAGGAAGAGTTTCTGTTGAGTGTTGACTTCTGTTTCTGCAACCGTGGATGCTTATCTACTCAACAAAATGGCAAAAGAAAATGAAAATTCTGCAAATGTACTTCCAGCAGCTTAGTTCATTGTTTAAAGAAAAGTTACATTGATTCACACACTAAATAAACTGAAACATTTTTCAAAATGTTGCTAATTTGTGTGGACTGGTTCAGTCAATTAGCATGTACAAATGCCATCTAGCTCAATCTGGATTTTGAGGGTTTTTTCACATGGCATTGCATGGCCATTTTAGTTTTTTTTTGTTTTGTCTTAGAGATCCCTTCTCCTAATGTTTCTCAAACTCTGCAGACAGCTAGTGTTTTGTGAAGCTATGGCCATGGACAGCAGTAACTTCCTGAACAGGGAAACTATGTGAGCTGCTGGTTGCATGAAATGTGCTCTGTATAGTTCTGTTGGCTAATGTGTATTTATAACATTTTGTGAGGACATTTGGGCAGTTACCAGTGAGTGTGTTGGTCTGAGGGGTTGTGTAAGAGGACTTGATGCCGCTTGTCTTGAGTAAGCATGCTGGTGCTCCACAGTACTAGAGACCCTGGTGAGTGAGGTTTCCTGAGCTTTTTGTGGGAGATGGAAATTACCTCTTTACAAGGTAATTTGATTATTTTAAATGCTGTCTCTTTCATATTGTTCCTTTGGCTGGAAACGTGCTTGTTTTCATTTTCTCTGTTAAGTGAATAGTCAATGGAACAAAAGTTCTTGTAGTTAAAGTTTGAAAATCTTTTAAAAATGCATGATTTTTGACTTGAATTTGCTTAGATTTTGGATATATTTTGGTTCTGGCATATGTTTTGACCAAAATAATTTCAGGTACAAAATCAGAGCACCTCGAATGTTCAGTTTGTACCACTGCAAAGTATATACACCTATGCCACGAGTGCTCTTGAAACTACAGATGTGTTTCTGAGCTTAGGTTTGCTCTGATTTTATTTTACACTTTTACCTCAAATCTGCTCCGGTACCGCAAACATATCCTTAGCATGCGGTAGTGTTTTCTGAAGGTCAGTTTTCTTTCATGGTAACATTTACCCATTCCTACCAGAAATGCGTACGGCTGTGGTTTTAGTTCAGCTTTCTGAATTTAAGTTTAAACCTATCTATGATCATGTAAAAAATAATACTTGGGATGCCAACCGGGATCTCTTATTGTACTGGGGCCCGTCTGTTTACATGGTGTATGGTCTGCCCGCCAGATAGAGAAGAGGTTCTAGAGAAAAGGAAGCATTGGCATGGATAATAGTTCCCAAGAGAAAAAAACTTCATGGTCGTTTTAAAGGATTAAACACCTGGAGGGGGAAAAAAGCTTGTTACTGTATCTGGAAAGTGCAATGTTCATTTAGCCGTTTTTTTTTGGTGGTAGCTTTGCCTTTTAAAGAAGTGAAAATATTATCCTGGCCGTCATTGTTCTGGCGTTCTAGAGTAAGAGCTAAACAAAAATACATGAAGAAGAAATGTCTGCTGCTAATATTCAGTAGTAAACTATTAAAGGTTTATCTTGAATGATCTCACGTCAAAGTATAAAGCAGAATAAGACTTTGCAATATAGTCATCTTTTAATTGTTTATTCACTGTGATACCTTTAGCTTATTAGTGTGGGAAGATTGCTTATATTTAATGAGACTACCTATGAAACAGTGGAATAAAATGGTCTGCCACTACTTCAGCCTGATTCTCATTAAATAAATTGATATTCTGTGGTGGATTGTTGAGTGACAAGTATTGCAAATGAACTTGAAGTTTTCCTTAATGACTAAGCTTTCTTGCCTAATATGAAAATGAAAGGCTGCGCAGGAGTGAGCGATGTTGTCAAACCTGTCATCAAGTTCTCGGAGTTGGTTTGAGTACTTGTAATGTTCTTCCTTTAATTGACTTGGAAATTTGCAGAGGGGAGAAGTAATTTTTAAAGGTGGTAGAAGAATTCAGCTTCATAGCTAACTATGCAAAGGCCTAAATATTTAGTTACGGTTTTATTGCCTGCTTACAGCATTTGGTTTACCTTTGTCAACTTGTGTTTATATTTTTTTGGAGGAGGACTCAATGAGTTACTGAAGAAAATAGAGACCTTTGGAGTGTTTGGAGGTTGAACTTAAAAAAAAATAATTGTTCCTTTGTTCTGTTGTATGTTGTTATTACCTGAATGTCATTGTTTTTCTTATTGTCAACAAAAGGAAAAAAAAAAACCAAAAACAAAACACTCCACCCCACTAATAAGGAAGTCTAAAATGGAAACATTTAGAGTTTTGGCAAAGGACAGCAGTAATCGTCGTAGCAGTTTGGTGACAACAGGTTGAAAATTAAAACAAACAAACAAACAAACAAAACAAAACAAAAACAAAAAAACCAAACCAAACCAAAACAAAAAACACAAACCAAACCCCAAACTGTAATTTTCTTGAAATCTTAAGTGTACTGCAGAGGTGGTAGTTAGAAAGCTAAAGCATGGAACAGCTCTTCTTATGTCCTAATAATCATCTGTGGAAAAAAACCTGAGAAGCTTTGGGAGCACACTTTGTACTGCATTTCTGTTGTACTCTTGTGGTGAACTGTGTTTGATGTCATTGTAATGATCTCTAATTCTTCCTCTGAACTATATTTTTCTGATTGGTTGTCTCAGCAGAATAAACTTTTAAGTGTAACTTGTGAAACTGTTGGATTTATACAACTGCAAGGCCAGATGGGTAGGCAATGCTATTAAAATGGCAGATGGCTCTCTTTTACCTTCTTCCAAAGAAATTCCCATTTCTGATGTTTCTTTTAGGAAACAGCATATTATATTTTTCACTACTGTGTACTTCACCAGTGATTTCCACTTGAACATCAGGAACTATATGAGGAACCAGAGAATTGCCCTTCAGAAGACTATAAAAATTCATGGTATAGAGGACTGATTTCAGAATTGTCTTTAGTGTTTTAAAAAATGAGAAAATTACTGAAATTATGTCGGTAATTCTTTTTGCGTGCTTGTAACGCTGCATCCTGTATCAAACCATGCATAGGATTCTGAGGGTGATCCTTTCACCAGCTTCCTCTGAATCCAAGGAGAGTTTAAATTGGTCAGAACGTGGGAGTGAAGTCTGTACTGTAATGTTGACAGATAACAACAGTCTATAAAATTGCGGTTTCCACCACTTTCTGAAAACGTGCATGTAACTAACAATTACTTGTACCCTTTTCACATATGGTATGACATTACACAGCCAGTGACCCCTATAGGTAATCTGTCAGTGTTCTATTCCCACTAGCACTGGAGCCAATGGGAAAATGACTGAGAATGGCACAAACATTTGATGTATGTATAGCATTGCTGTCACTCATCCAGGCAATGTTGAGCCAAATAAAGAGAACTTGAACCGCTCTGATCAATATTAAAAAGTCTGTGAAATACTAGGAGTAATTGATACTAAAACTATCAAGTACTTTTTTATGGGTGGGTAAAGGTAATGGTGATGAAAGGTAAAAGGCTATTTTGCTTTTTGTCCAAATTTTGTTCAAATTTGAAATGCTGTATTTAAAATTATTTTTTAATCATATGCCCATAAAACATCTACAGTGTTCTTTAAACAATATTAATTCGGACAGATTTTTTTGATAGTTGGGGAATAACGTGCAGCTTAACTGCTGCAAAATACTTTCTGATAAATGAGCTGTGCTCTTCTGCCTGGGATGATGTATTGCTGTCTGCAGTGAGATCTGTAAGTGATGCAATTACTGTTAGTGAAGAAGGCGTCATGCAGAGATTACCATATTGATCTCCTCTTAATGAAAGTCTGACGTAGGATGCTTGCCATGGTTCCTAGTTTTCAGATGTACTGCTACAAAGGTGCTACATACTCTCTGTGAAATAATGATCTTGTAATGCATGTTCACCTTTCTCAATGTCTTTGCGTGTTCCTGAAAGGGATTATCTGTTTGATAAGCTCCTTAGTTGCCCTGCACAGGCCTTTTACTTCACAACTATTCCCTCAAGTTATTTATAGGTACAACATTAACAACATATGCCTTCTTAGAGGGCTGAATTGTGTATTCATATAGGCTTTTACAGGCTTATTTGCCTGCTAAGGAAATTCAGCTGTTGAATGTCTTTATACGAACATCTTGCAAAATTTTGAGTCCCATGGTGTGTTTGTTTCATGAGAGCAGTGGCCCTGCCTTTTTTTTTTTCATGTCTTTTACTACGTGTGTACGTGAGACAGAGATGACTTGTGAACATAAAGAAAATGCGTCAGGACAAAAGAGCAAATAGAGGGGGTGAGGATGGAAGGGAGACCATGTGGGTTTTTTACTTATGATAGGAAAAATCTGAAAGAATATTAGCCATTTCATTTTCTTTATGATGTTTTGCCATGACACTATGGAATCAACCTTCAGGGGATAGAAAATGTCCTTGTGCTACACAGAATTACTCACAAGAACACATTCATTTTAGAAGGCAGATGGTAATGTTGAAAGGATGATTTTCTGCTATAGTTACCTAGTGTACATTTACATATAACATCTCTTCACAAGAAACTCCTTGTAATGATGACTGCATTCAAATCAAATTATGCTATATGGATGGACAGTAAAAAGCACATGTAAAAGATAACAATCTCTGAAAAGGCTACTTAACTGAAAAGCAGAAGTTATCACTTCAGTTTTAAGTCTCTCTCATGTAGCTTAAGGTCACTTTCACATTAAATATTCAGGCTACTGTTCCTTCCATACTTAAGTGTGCCTGTAAGCTATCATTAGTTACTGCATAGATGTACAAATCTTCTGAGGAATTTCTTCAGCTATTATTTCTGTGCATAAGCTGTTCTTCAAGAAATTGCTAAACTATTAATACAACGTTATTTTAAAGAAGTCTATCCTAGCTGCTCTTACCTTTCTGGCAAAAATAGGAAATACATCTGGATTTTTTTTGCCTGAAGCAAAAATGTAATTGCTGTTTAACTTCTTTTGAAGCCTTTCTTATATTCCTACTTTTAATGATGCTTGTTTCATGTACTTTTAGACTTTGCATTATGCGCTTTCCTTATGAAGCTTTCCACTGTTGAAGTAGCATAGCAGCCTTGGTCTCTAGCATTTCTCTTAGAATGACAGAGTCACTGGGTAATAGAGTAATTTCAAAAATGACTAGTGAGTTTGGATGAAGTAATTATTTGCATTTTATACTTGTAAATGATGCTAGATATTTTTGGATGGTCTTAACAAGTTTTGACATGGATATCACAGAAGAGCTTATTTTGGGGTAATTAGGTAAAGTAGAATCTGCTTTTGAACAAGTCAAGAGGTTAAGAGATTTGTCAAGTTAGGAGAATTTTAGAAGTGCATACTAAGCAAGCTCTTCTGATTTGAAAGAAGGGAGGTTACCCTTTGTTGAAGGGGAAGGGGGGGATGGGATGCACACAACAAAACCAAAATTGAAACAAAAAAAATAACAGTTCCTCTAGAGGAAAAAGGACAAATGAGAAACTTCCTCAAGAAGCTTTGATACTTTTCACCCAAATTGTGAACCAAAATCTTGTTGAACTGCTCATGAAGGAAAAAGAATGGAAAATGCTAGCTCTCCTGTATTGTGGAGGAACGGAATATACTTCTGAAGAGGAACATTCTTCTGTCTGGACAGAATGCATTCTTGACACTTTTCAAACTTGGAGAAGAAGATGCCTTTTTTTTGTATGTGTGTGTCTTAATAGTCTTCTGGATCTTAAAGAAATTTTGCTGATCCTGAAGGAACTGAGTAATGCCTAGTCTCTACTTTACTGAAAGCTGAATGATTGCCTTCCCCCTGCAACCTTTAGGCAGGTGATGTTTATAGGTCATAAAGAAGCACCAGCCAAATACAAAGCAAACTTATTAAGCAGAAGAGTAACATTCTTCAATATTTGTTGAAAGGAATGTAAATACTTAATAAATTCTCATTTTAAGCTTTAAACTGTGATTTTGATACCCAGTGATTGAAAATTGCCAGTATATTCACTGTAGAGCTGAATGATTGATTTAGCTGTGTAGGTGCTTCCTTTTCTACAGGTTATCTACCAGAGGCATTTTTTCTTAATTTGAATAAATCAAATGTACACCCTCTTCTTTTTTTAACACATTTATATCCTACTACTGCCATACACACTCAGTGCTAGCAACTTTTCAGGTGGAATGGCAAGATGATACGATTATTAAAAAAGTGCTTCCAGCTCCCCAAAAGCTTAGTCACACGCAGGCAAAATATCCAGCTGTTCATGATAGTTCTTAGTTAATAATTATTGCTTTGAGGTGGGTTGTTTTTTGTTGTAGGGTTTTTTTCTTCCCTTTCTGATGATTATCATCATAATGTGGTTTTCAACAGAGCTACCTTCAAGTTGTCTAGCCTTAGTGAAAACGCTTCTCAACGTGTTCACTCTACTGGCTGTTTACTGATGGGCTAATTTCTAGGGTCATCTGAAGAACCAAATAATTTTAACAGAGTTAGACAAGCTTTTCTGATCAAACGTTGACTTGATCTTTAAGAGACTCGTCCTTGGCAGCTTCTGGAATAGTTTGTGAATGTAAGAGTCCTCCATGTTTCAACCTCATCTGAATCTTTGGGTGACATTTCAGTCCTTCTGATACTTGAATTGCCTTCCTTGAGTCCAAATGTGAAATACTTGCTTTTGACAATATTTTTCTCCTGGTGTTTCTCATTTGGTTCTTCACTATTTTCTCTGGCTGTTGGGTTTATCTACTGTGTAGTAGTAAGCACGGCCATTCCTTTCAGGTTCTTTTGCTGCATGACGTTTTGTTTCTTCTTCAGCTGTTCATTTCAACTTCATTTTAAGATTTATCAGTGCAAACCAAATGGAGCCTTTTTGAGAGCATCCTTTTAAGAGCACTGATGTGCTGAAGCCTTAGTTCGCAATTAAGTAGATAGTAGATGGAAAGGTTTTAAAATTCACAGGTATGCAATGTGTAATTGCCATCAAAATACCCATTTTACGTTTATGTGTTAAAACTCAGATTTTTATTTTGTATTTTTAGAACAGTTAGAAAAGAGCTAAAATAGTAAAATCTTGTTACTGATGAGTGAACAATTTTGTTCAGTCTGCAGACTGTTCTTCTGCATCCCATTAAACCTTTTGAACTGTCTGACTTGATCTATAAGCAGAAATATTGACACATGACCCCTAACTGCAGAGGCATTAAATTGAGATATGAGTGGGCAATTAAAAATGTGTCTTTAAATAGAAGTGCTATCTGTACAGTGTCCAGCCCATTAAGCAAACTGTCAGACTGTAGCCTGGAATTCTCTTGGAGAAAAGTTGGACGTGAAAGTTCTTGAAGTAGTTTAATAGTGATGAAAAGGAAAGCGGGGATAAGGAGGCTGGAAGATGGGTAGAAAAAGGTAAGCATGTTTAAATCACATGTTTATTGAAGTAATTCAGAAGTGAAAGACTGAACTTACCTTCTGAGAGACATGGTTGAGATTATCTCACGTTATTTCACTCTCAACAAATATTTAAGGGTGGGGGAGAATTTTTACCCACTGAACAATGATTTTACATGCTGCACCTGATTTGTAGCTTCATTGTCTTTTTATATACTGAATTCCATAGCCCTTTCAGGATGTTTCATGGCATTGGAACTTAGCATAGCTAAGTGGTACTATATCCCATGTAGTGCTGTGGTAATTCACAAATGCAACTTGGAAAATAGAAGGGGTTGGAGAATGTTAGTTTACCTGAAGAGCTATATGGAATCTGGAGAAATCAGAAGTGTTCAGGATAAGACTGTATTTCCTGTATAACAGTAAGCTAGTTTCAATTGTTAGGTGAAGAAGCTGGTTATATCTGTGGAGCTTAGGGTTTTTTTTCTACTGAGATACCTAATTAAAAAGAATGTAATCTTAATGTGTTTGGTTGTTTTTTTAAAATTTGCTTTAATTTGTGGTAATATTTCATGAAAATTGTGAGAAAAATGTTGTGATTGGCTCTCTGCACTGATGTGTGTTTACTGATAAGTTGGTACATGTTCCTATTAAAACAAAGAACCTTAGTTCCTGCTTAGCTTTCCTAAGCTATACTAATGTGTTATATATAGTGATGGCTCTTTGCCATCTGTGGTTTAATAAAGTAAAAATAAAGCTCATAAAGCTGTCGCTCATTGCTGGCACTCGTGCACACACTAACATAAAGCAGTCCCAGCTATGGTGGCGTTAGGTAAAGTGACTTTTTTTGTGTGTACTTGTTACATCTGCTCTGGCTTTTGTACAGTGTGACATAGTGAATTCAGATAGGTTGTGGGTATTTCCATTTGGATCTGTTGATGGATTTCTTACATCAGAATTGCTTATATTGTCCTGGTGAACCCCGTTTCTTCTCAGCTGAAAAAGCTGAAGTACAAAGGCAGAGGGAAAAATCTCAAACTGGTGGGGTGTTTTAGTTTTGTTTTCCTCATGAGGTGTCAGAGCTCTCTTTGGTAGAAGCAAGCAAAGCCTTACATACAGAGCTTAAAGCTGTTTGAGGATTTGACCCATTGATCTTGCTTTTTGCTAAGTTAGAATGAACAATTAATTGGCTGTAGAAACCTGATAAACTTCCAGTTGCTTGACAACGTCAAAGCAAACAATAACTGCCGTGTGTTTTCTCTAAGCTTGTTTGTATTTAAAATAGCTATGAACATGTCAAGTGGGGCCATGAATAAAATGCTGTCCAGATAAACTATTTATATTATTAAATTGAAGTTTAAATACTCATTTGTTTCATTTGATAAAGTTGCATTGTATAAATGTATACAAAACTCAGATTAATATCTGTTTCACTAACATGGGGACAACTTGCCTGTCTTTGTGGTAGTCCCATGTTTATGTACAGCAAACATCAGATCAGGTGTTAAAACCTTGGTGCAGTGCCAAAGCTGCCCAAACTTCTCAGCTTTTGAATGTCATCTTGATAGGTTGAGAATTATGAAGAAAATTAATTGCTTAGTAATATCTAGTTATATACATACTTTGGAGTAAATCAGCATCGTATAATCAAGCCACAGATCATTTGACTTTGAATTAGAAATATTAATTTTGTAAATAGGACAAATAGTGGTTGATACAGTGGGATTAGTGGGTTACAGACAACTTTTTTCTTTTTTCATGAGAGTTGCCAAATTAACTGGAAAACCTTGACAGGATTTTATTTAAATAAAGGAAAACACTAATCATAAAAACTTAAATGTATGTGACTGAAAGCTTACACAAGAACTTAAATTTACATACAGTCCCTGATTCCGTGCATTATCAAGGAACTGCTGCATACAAAAGCAATAGTTTCTGTATTTCAGCTGGATGGTCTTCAGGCAGTAGCTAGCAGCTTGCACTCAGTTGTGTATAGGCATGAGTTTCAGTCATGTTTTGGCATGCAGGCAGCTCGTTAGTGTCCAATTGCTGGTTTTGCTTCCAGGAATGTTGGTTGGCTTGGTGCAGAAAAATCATGAACCTCTAAAGTGATAGCCCTGAAAATTTCTGTAGTTTACTACATTACAAAATAGTTGATGAAAAATATTTTCATGGCCTTTGAAGGGGTAAGCATTTTAATTCTGCTGTTTAGATTGGAGTAAATGAGTCCAGAGAATCAAATGTGTACAAACTACTGCATTTTAATCCAAACAAATAATTCTTTTCTTTAATCCCTCTGATATTTCACCAGCATTATTAGTCCTTGTGTTCATATAATACATTTCTTTCAGAAGGCAGGGTGAGGAGAAACTCTAGTTTACGTGTGAATTCTAATCTTTTGCTTATTTAAGAAATGGTATCTCACTTGACAGCAAACCGCAGGTGATTTTTGAACTATGAACTGATTTTTCACCTATTGCTCGCTATGGGCTTTGTCTGCAGAGTGGTCCATTGCCAACATCACACAACTTTTTGGTCTGTTACGCTTTTCTTAGCAGAGAAGTAGCTGCTTATCTTTTCAGTTCCTGGTAGTAGTTCTCCCTCTTTCCTATTATTTTATTTTATTTTATTTTATTTTATTTTATTTTATTTTCATCTTCTGTCAGAGTAAACTGATTTGAATAATGCGATTATTCATTTAAA
>JANHGN010015842.1:49520-95496 GCA_024605025.1 Megaceryle maxima
TTGCTTGGTGTTTTATGTGGTTTTAAAAAAAAAAAAACTATGGTAATTTGGGTTTAAAGGGTGGGTTTTTTCTTTTTTTTTTTTTTTTTTTTTTTTTTTTTTTTTTTAAGTCTTGTTCTTTGATTATATTAAAGATAAAAAGGTTGGGTTAGGTTTTTTTTTTCTCAGTAAGAATGTTGTTAGAGTATGTTTTTAAAAGAGAAGTGGCAAATGAGGAAATTCTCAAGAGTTAAAGCAGAAAAGAAACCAATAAAGATAAATGAAGTAAACATTGCTTCAAAACATCCAGTTAAAAATAAAAGGCAACAGAAGGGTTTTTAGAAACCTTGTGGGAAGAAAATGAGAAGACAAGCCATGTTCAGTAAGTCTTTCAGGCTAGCCTAAAATCTGTGGAAACAATTTACTTCATGCATATGTGTTTCTCTTACACTGTACTACTGCTGATTCAATTGATTCTTTAAAGGAGAAGTTTGAGTTCTGGTTGCCTCTAACTGGGTCCCTCGAGGAGGGAGGCAAAAGAATAGATGATTTTCGGTGTCTCAGTGTTCTGTTTATGTGTTACCTCTGGAGCCAGTTTGTGGTGCTGAAACAGTCTTTTGGCAGCAGGCACAGATATCGATATTGTTATGGTAAAAGCCAGATTGTAGAATGTTTGAGCGAATTTTAATTAGATGGGAAACATCTTCAGGAGCCAAGTTTTTGTAGCATGACTCATAATTTTCATGCTGTGTACCAGTTCCATCAGCGAGAGTTCTCCCAGAATAATGACTATAGTGACTGGCCCTCTGCCAAGGAAGGGTGCAGGTAGCTGCCTTTGTTTACTGAGGTGCCTATTGGTGCTTTCTTAAGTAATAACTCCTCTAAAGTTTCAATTTTAAAATACCTACTTTTTGAAGAATGTTCCTCCTTGTTCAGGACTAAATTCAGGAACATGCGTGTATCAGTGGACATTACTGTAGAGGAGATAACTGTACCACTAATATCTCCAGTAGTAATCAAGATTTTGATACCTCTGGGCCATGGTTGGATTCTTAGTATTTACCTTGCATAGCACAGGCTTTACTTGCAGTATCACGCATGTGGGAACTGGGTGGATGAAGACTGAAGAAAACTGCATTTATACGTGATGCATAATAACCTTGCACACAGTTCATACAGGTTATGAATCAGATGTTAAGAATGTGCAGTTCTTAAGTTAGGCGACTTAGAGTAATATTTTCCATGGCAATATCATTCAGTTCCGCTGCTTAGTGTAAGGGAGTTTGTCATACTCATTATGTAGAAGTGAACAGGCGGTGCAAGGAAGATATGTAGGACTTATTAATTGTGAAAGCTGCTTTAGCCCTAGTGTGCCTTAAAGATAGACTTTGGTCTGTCCAGGCTAGACTGGTACTGCACTGCGTACTAATGCTTCCTCAGTACAGTACTTTCTCATCATCAATACATGCATTTAAGCGAACATTTGGAGCAAATGTGGAAACAGACCTCCCTTTTAAAAAGGAAATTTCCTGCTTCTTCGCAGACACTCTCCCCTTTATGTTGCCTGGGGAACAAAAAGGGGGCAGATTCCAGAGGAAAATCTGGTCAGCTTTGTTTGCAGTAGGTATTGTTGTATTTAGCAGGTGCAGCAGTAAGTGTCAGAAATCAACATCTATCCACACTATAGTCTGGGAAATTAAAGGTTTTTCTGCTCTCAGCCTAATCCTGATCTTCTTGATACAGACATCTTGTTATGATGGACATCCTATTTTGCTAACATACAGCTTTCTTTCACATGTAATTACCTAAGCAATCAGCAAATGGTATGATGCTTAAAGGTGTGGAGTGGTTAAAATTAATTTGGAAATCTCAGAGCAGGAAGTTCATGGCAGATTAGACAGAGTGTTGTGAATAAAACAAGAAATATTTAAGCAGGAAGCTTTGCATTCTTAACGTGGGAAGCATCTACTGGGTTGCCCAAGTGGAATCTTGATGTACCAGGGGTTGAGACAGCTTTAAGAACATATGTGCTCTTAGTAGTTACTGGGGTGGCATTAAATGAATAGCTGTCTTCTGAAGGGCTTAGCTTAATATCAATCCAGACTTCGAAGCCCTCTCTGGAAAACGCGTACAACTGTTAATTTGAAGAACGAGGATTAACCATTTGAAATGTGTGTTTGAAGGCACTGAACCCAAATTAAGCTTTCTTCACGCAGGGGACTTGCAGAATCACAGAATAGCAGAGGTTGGAAGTTACCTCTGGAGGCCAACTGGTCCAATGCCCCTGCTCAAGCAGGGCCACCTAAAGCAGACTGCTCAAGGCTGTGTTCAGATGGTTTTTGAATAACTCCAAAGATGGAGCCTCCACAACTGGACAACATGTGCCAGTGCTCAGTCACCCTCACAGTTAGCATTCCCTGATGTTCAATGGGAACCTCCTGTGTTTCATTTTGGGCTCATTGCCTGTCACTGGGCACCACTGAAAACAGCATGGCTCCCTATTATTTACATCTTGCCTTCAAGTTATTTCTGCACATTGGGAAATAATCCCTGAGCTGCTGCATCTCTAGCCTAAATGGTCCAAGTTCTCTCAGCCTTTCATAGAATCACTTAGGTTGGAACATGCCTTTAATATCAGAATCCAATTGTAAACCTAACGCTGCCAAGTCCAACACTAAACCGTGTCACTAAGCACCACATCTACGTGTCTTCTGAATTCCTCCAGGGATGGTGACTGCACCACTTCCCTGGACAGCATGTTCCAATTCTCGATAACCCTTTCTGTGTAGAAAGTTTTCTAATTTCGCAGTGGACTGGGTATGAACTCTTGGAATTAGCTGAAATGGCTATGAGCAAATAAAGTATATGACTAATAATTTCTGTTTTATAAATTGGTGTAACAGCAGTACAATTTCCCTAGCGCTTTGCCAGCAATTTAATTAGAAGTGGCAGTTTTAATTAACACAACTGGAAGTTGGATTATTTCCCTCCTTTAGTTCCCTTACCTCAGCTTCAGAAGAGAAAGGGTTGTTTGTTCGGTTTTTTTTTCTACAGTAGACTCAGCAGAAAATTGTATCAAGTAAAATATTCAAGTGTACCCTGAAAACCACATTAAATTTGGTTGTTTAGTACTAGTGGTACATAACATTCAGAATTCTAAGTATTTCCACTAAATAACTTTTTCAGATATGCAGCAGATCCTAGAAAGAAGAATGATAATACCAGAGGCTGGTGCTTAGATGGAGTGGGAATTGAATAAAACACCAGTTTTTCTTCTTGGAAATAACCTCTAATTGAGAGATTTTCTATGAGTAAATAGGAATTCTTCCCTTTGAATTACATTTTATTGTTGTTTAGGTGTGGGATGGAGTGCATTTTTTGGGGAGGGTTGTGGGTGTTTGCATATTTTTGCCAGAGCCCGATGTTGTGATTTTTTTCAAAGGCATACTTGCATCAGTGATCAGAGTTTGGCAGTAGAACACCTCAAACGCACCATCTCTAATGGAAGCAATAAAATCCCGGACTTCAAGTGACAGCGTGAATATTTTGAACAAATCATGTGGCTGTAAATATATTCTTACTTGTTTTCTCTAAATAAATCATCAGGCTACTAAAATTCAGTAATTTCCCAATTACATTGAATATTTTCTTCTTGTCTTTTCTAATATCAGTAAAATGCTGTGCAATGCTTACCGTTTAAAATACTCCAGTTTTACCCTTTCAGACAGCTGATCCCAGTCTGCCAGCATTTGGACTCTGGAATATTAGGGTGTCTTCCCCGGGGCCTTTATTTACAGAAACAAGGGGTAAACTTTCATTATTTAGAATTGCCTGTTGACTGGGTTTGATTTACCCCTGAAAGCTCTGTGCGGTTTGAAAAGATTGCTCTCATCTGTAATGCTGCAGTTGTACCTGGGATGAACCTGACGCCATGAAAAACTGAAAATGCATCTTTTCTTTTACATAGTAGGATTATTGGGGTTTTCTCCTTTTGACATCTTTTCCTCACAGTTCTGTTTCTCTCTCATGTTCCATGTAATCTAGGATCCTTTTTTTTTTTCATTTTTTTTATTATTATTATTTTCCTGAGGCACAGGATGCATTACTTAGCCTGTTTGTTTTGCCAACAGAGAGGTAATGCAGTTTCATAGTGTTTTCCAAGAAGCTCAGGAGCTGGGGAAAAGACTGGCAGCTTGGGAACTAACACTATGCGTGCAAATACCCAAGTGTTAGTTGCTCTAATAATGGGGAGAAAGCTTAAATCCCTTCAGGCAGGTTTCATGCAACCACTGACCATTCAAGAGGATAGCTTGCCTCATGGGACTTCCTGCTGCAGCACTGGATGGCTTAATCTGATACAGGATTTCTCTACACTTACAGCTTCCCTGATTATCTTCTAGATATATCATATGGCACAGAGTGCAGAAGCAAATGAAAGCATATATTTAAGGAAGAGAGCTTATTTACATAATAAATTCCAGAAATTTTTCAAAAGCAAAAGTTTAAGTACCTGGTAATGCTTGCTTTTACTTCTCTTTGTGGCTATTTTCAAAAATCCTGTTTATTCTCTCCTCACTTTAATTTAAAAAAAAATAAAAAAAAGAACTGGCCTCAGGCTTACTTGCCTGGTAACATCTTCACTCCCCATCTGTAGAAGGAGAGAAATGATTGCAACCGTTGAATCAGGCAAGCTCAAGTAAGACAAATTAAAAATTAGGAAGCAAAACACTTGGGGGAGTTGGACGTTTATCCTTGGTTTCAAGTGTTAGGGTCTTTTGTGTTTTCATGGTTCAGTCAATTCCAGTGGGTTTGTGGTGTTAGAAAATCAAACTGAAAGAATAAGAGATCTATGGAAACTCAGGGACAGAACTGTAGTTTAAGAAAAATTAGACCACTCACCTTCAATAAAGGATTCACCAGTTGGTGTTAATTGAAATTACCATGGTGGTACTTTCACAGTAATGCTTTGCCATTTATTTTTATTGTGAGAAAAGACTCTGTTTGGGTACTATCTTTTAGTAGTATCTGTTTGCAAGACTAATAGTTTGGAGGTTTCTAAATTGCTTTTACAAACTCAGTGAATTGAGTTACAACAAAGTGATTCTAAAAAAAGTCAACTTTCAAAACAAGACTGTGCTCATGTAGCTTGGATGTCATGACATCAGAATCCCGGTATCAAAGATGACTGTAATATAAAGCTTCAGACAGTTAAAACCTATTCATGCACAAGGCATTTTAGGAGGAGATAGATTGTTCTTATGAGCAAAGACGTAGCAACTTGTCAGAGCAGAAAAAAATTAATATGGTAGATTACTTACAAATCTCTTTCAAAGTAAATTAATGGAAGGGAGGTAATCCAATTGCTGTTTAATGCTCCAACTAGTGTTTTAGCTTTTTATGGGCCATGTAGAAATGAACACCTACTTTATTTCTGACCTACCCGTTGGTAAATACTGACATTTAGTCATTAGGGTATTTTTACTAACGCAATAGTATCTTCAGTCCTATAGTACTAGTACAGCCTACTGTTATTTTCAAGAACCATTCCTGTAGACGAGCTTATGTATTATTAGCATTTCTTTTTGTTATGAAAAGCTTTGGCTTTGATGTGCTTAATACATTTCCTCTGAGTCACAATGATAGTTGCCAAACCTTTGTTTTTGTTCTTTCTGGACTCGATTCTAGTTCTAGAGTTGTTTCCTCCTGGGGGAGGGGGTTAAAGTCCCTGAGCTTTTATTGAGATAAATGTCAATGATTTCAAGTGGATTTGCATTAGAAGAAGCCCTTAGTCTCTGGTAAAATAAGTCATGTGTAATGTTTACCTTTAAAGTAACAGTGACTACAGGAAACGTTAGAAATGAAAGGTATTGACCTTTTCTGTGTGATGGAATCAGTGCTTTTGACAGCTGGTTTTCCCCTTTCGATTAAATATGGAATAGTCCAGCCTCCCTCAGCTATCGGTGAATTGAACATTCTCACTGGCGATGGTCATCTTCTGTTTAAAACAATAAAGTTTCTCCCTCCCAAGCAATTAATGCACTATCTTGTTCTAGAAATGACATCAAGGCAAAAGATAGTGATCAGTGATGTGCTTTCTAAAAATAAATGCTGTTGAAGTGAAGAACTCAAAGTCAGAGTTCCAAAACTGGTTGTTGCAGCAGCTTTAAAATCAGTAACTTATGTCAGTCCAGGTGGATATCCTAGGAAATCATCACGAGTTGGAGTCTTACATGTAGTAATTACTCATTTATGTTAAAATTAGCTAGTGTCAGTCAGTAGGTCATGATTTATTTGAAGTTAAACAATCAGTTGCTACCACAGTTTACATATTGCTGTAGCTGGCAATGTTGGTTTTTTTTTTTTTCATTTATGCAAAAGCTGCAGTTTTGTTGTTTTTACTATTGGACAATATTGGTTTACCAACATTTGGAGAAAAAAAGGAGTATGGCTCACTGCATTATTTTAGAAACCTAGATATTTGAAGGTGCCTTGAAAATTTTAGTTGTCAAACAAAAGTCTGTGCAGAGATTATAATGCTCTTAATGGATTTAAGGGTTGAGCTATTCCTTCTGAAGAAGGGGTCTGAAGGACTGGAGTTCAGCAAGGCATTTAATTCTGTACTTAAGCCCATCCCTCTTCAGTGAAGTATTTGAGGGCAAGCAGATGCTTTAGTGCTTGTTAGACTGCTGAGTCTGAAATTCCAGGGATCTCTGAGATATGATGTATTTTTCTGAACTTATTTTCAATTCCTAAGATTCTATTTTTTCCAAATAGCATTGTTTCCTGCAAAGTTACGGCAACTTTCTGCAGGAAATAAGTTAAAAAGGAAAAAAAAAAAAAAAAAAAAAAAAAAGAAAAAGAAAAATCCCTGAATATGGTTTAGAGCTATTAATTCAGGAACAGTTAGAGAATGCTCATTTTCAGTGTTATAAAGAGGATATGTGAAAATTTGTGGGAGCAAGTACTCAAGGATTTAGCATTCTGAAGACCTAGTTCTTCATTTTGACCTGTTGGAACAGGACTGGAAAATGAAACCTCTATACTTAATATAACACAACCATCAGATGTCATTGAGCTGCACACCAAGTTTGCGGTTCCCCCCGCATGGGATGAAGCTGTCATCTCCATTAGCTGTACATGCTGACTCACTTGTGCTGCATATACTCCTTTCCCTTCAGGCGTTTCTGACTGAATTAGGAAACCAAACTTGTGATTTTTGTGGCTGCATCCTATAGCTTTTCATGCCTGTTAGCACAAAAGGATATGTAGAAAGGCTTTCATACGGGTGCTTTGTGGAAGCAAAGTGCTGATTCAGCAGCATTCTGTAGTCAAATTATCCAATGCAAAAAGGTGGCAAGTGCGCTGCAACTCCAATTGCTGAATTGTTACATATTCCTCTGTAAAATCTGTAAAATGAAAGCTGCCATTTGGCTGAAATCTGTTTTGCTAAAGCAGTCTCGGTGCTTTTGGTCTGCTTAGACGTGTGCTCTGCTTTAACTCCTGCTTAGGGTAAGTGGAGAGAGCTTGCATAATCAGGAATAAAACTTGTCATGTTTAACATCTGAACTACTCAAATATAAGTAATGACTGAGAAGCCTAAACAAAAAATTAAATAGCAGAAAATAGAACAAAAGGAGAAATGCTATATGCACTCATTTGTCAGCAAAAATTAAATAACTTGGAGGTAGAGAGCATCCGCTTCCATTCTAAAATAAAGAACCAAAAATGAAAGCAGGGCAGTAATAAAGGAAGAGTTCCCCACGTGCAAAATGAAGGACACACATTTGTTGAGCATCTGAAGGGGAAAATGCGGAGAGCAAAAGGGCTGCTAGGACAAAATGTGAAGAGTTTTCAAAACCTGTTTTACAGACATTGTGTAAAAATTGAAGTCAATTCAGGGATTACAGGAGGGTTACCTGGTAAAAGTGGTGGGGAGCAGCTGTTTCGAGGTGATGGATGGAGGGGAGAGAAGACTTCTGGGAGGCTGCACTGTGGGAAGTAGCAGCATTCCAGCTAGAATTGGAAAAATGAGACTGAGACAATGGGGAAAAAAAGTGGTCAGTCTGTAAAGAAGCTTTATTGCTTTTAAATATGCTCACATCTTGCACGTAGAGTTGTTGCCAAAAACAACTTACGGTCCAAAAAGAGGAAGGGTTGAAGATTTGGCTGAGTGTCAGTTGTAATTTGGAAGTTTGCATCACAAAAGAAAATTTGCTGTAGGGATAGAAAGGGGTAATGAGGAGAAGACTGAGGAAAGGTGCAGGCAGGTTTTCCTGTTAAGGCAAATGTAACTCTTGCATGAAGGTATGTTAATTAGGGGGGTGACACTGGACAGAAGATCAGAATAAAAAAGGTGATAGGAGGGATGATGGGACACACCGTAAACAGTGCACTGTCAGGTGAAGATTGGCTGGCAAACAGTGGTAGGTACGTGATCAAACTTGCACTTACTGGCTCTCAGGGCCTGTCTGTTTACATTGCCACTGAAGAGTTTTACAGCACATTGCTCAATTTCAGTATATGTACTATTTATATAATATCTATAATCTAATGCATTAAAAAAAAAGTATCTATTTTAATAAATAAAACATAAATTAAATCTCTACTTTAAAAATTAGGATTTGTTCCCTCTAACCCAATGAGGGTATTTAACCCAGAAATGGGCAAAATGTGTATAAACAATTACTTTTGTTCCCTTGAGACTATTGTTTCAAGTTGGTTTTGCTTGTGCTAGTGTGGCTTGCTGGGACAATGCAGTGGTTTCAGACTTTTACTAATGCTCTTTTTGCTTTTTCTAAGTCACTTCTCAGAACAGTGAAGCAAGTGTTAAAACAGCTGGCTGTTTAAACTCACAGCAAATTAGAGTATAAAAGGGGGGCGGTGGGGGGAGCAGTTTATGAGCTTGAACTCAGCACTGTGTGAACATGTGTTTTAAGAACTGTTTAAAGGTTCTAAACATTTTAGTAAAATCCAGCCTGTGTTCTTATAATCGTTCTGTGGGTCTCTTCTGTCTGTTTATTTTGGACATCATTAAAAACAAATCATGTAAGAAAAGTAGAATCTTCTTGTCTCAGTGCTTTGCTATTAACATCACATCTCTTCACTCTTTTTACTTCTCACTTTAAAATAAATCATGTGTTCCTCAATTTCAGCAGCGGTGCTGGAAACAGAAGTAACACAGGAACATCCTGCACACTTTTTTTGGTCATAATTCTCAGGGAAATGGGGGCTAAAGTGGCCCAAAGGCACCCGTACCATGTCTGGCTCTGTAATTGGTGCCTTATAGGTAGGAATGAAGTCTCTGCATCAAGTTTGCACACACTATGAACGCTAAAATATTAACATCACGAGTGGGTGGGAAGTGGAAGAAAGCCCTACAGGAACATTAGACAACTGAAAGCTGCTATTGTTGGTGGCCTTCACAGCTGAGCACAAATGTGCCTTTTGTTTTTTTAATGTCCTGGGGCAGAATTTGAAAATCAACAGGTCTGGGTTTTGTTCATTATTTTATGAAGCATCTTGGATTAATACACTTTTCTTTCTCTTGATATTCAGAAACCCGATCGAATAGAAGTGTGTGCATGAACATAGCCACAGAAATAACTGGAGGCATACTGCGTGCCCTGATTTCTGGTCTGTTGATGCTCTTGCCCAGTGGCCTAATAAAAGAATTGGCTCTGCTATTGTTGTTGCATACTCTTATCCTTTACGCACCCGGGTATCCAGGGAAGAGATGTCTTTATAACAATGAACACCTGGAGTGTGTTTCTGGTCAGGAAACATTAGGAGAGGTGGGTCAGATGAGTACTCTCAGTGTCTGTAATTGTTTGTTATAAGAATATTCCACTTTCTTATTTCTAAATACTAGGAAGAGAAGACTAGGTCAAGTCCCTGTTCTCAGATATTTCCCCAGGAGGAGGTAGGGAATGCTAGAGCATTAATTTTTAGAAGTGCTTTTGGGAATTGAAGGACTATATTCCTTAGCATTTACCTTCAAGAATAGTGAAAGGGGTAAGTGAGCTTTTTCTGTGAGCATTTCTGTAGCATGAGCTCAGTAATGGAAAATTCAAAGGGCTGCATGATGCACTGTTATATGAATAAATGTGGTTCTTATTTTATCATCGAGGCTGAAAATGGCTGGGTTGCAAATTGCTAAAGGTGTATAAATTATCCTTCGTAAGAACCAGCTCAGTCAGGGGCTTAGTAACATTGTTGGTCCCCACTAATGACTTCAACTTACAGAAATGATCAGTTCCAAGAAATAGAACTGGACTGTTTCCAGAGCCTTAATACTTCCTCAGAGAGGAAGAAAGAGAGGAAAAAAATGTATTTGATGCAGTTAGACTCTGTATAAACTGTATTCCTGGACTTAAAGCAAATCACTGTTGTGGCACTTATCCCCCTTACACAATATACCCTTAAACCACTAACGTTTACATTCCACGATACCTAGAATACTTCACTGTGCACGATATAGTTGTCAGAGATGTCAGAGAAGTTGACAAAAATCAGGGTGGTGCTGGGATAAGTTGTATTGCTCTTGTTAACCGGTGTGTTGCCCCCCTGAGTTACAAAGATTTGGTTTGCGTAACTGCCATGGAAAAAGTGTAGGAAGAATGTGGCTGCTGTTTCAGGTCACCCAGGCATCTCATATTAGACCTTTTGGTAGTACTGAAAGGTAAGCTTTTTGCTATCTTTACCCACAACCCCTGAAAATTTTGCTTTTTTGGCCTATAGTCTGCATGTATAGAAAGATTTATCATAATCTTAACATTTCATTTTTGCGTATTTTTACTACGTGTATGACATTTATTTCTCAAGGGGCAGCTCTATTAACTTATGTGCACTACTGCGTTGCATCTACGTCATCCATAGACTGGTTCTAGCCAGTCCTCCTTGTTTCTCAAAAGCGAGCGGGGGAAAAACAGTTCGGACAACCTGCATTCCCATCAGGAAGCGTGGTCTGCCTACAGTTCCATGCGTGGTCAGGCCCTGCTCTGCCACTGCTGTGGGAAGAGGGCAGTATTGCTGCAAGTCTGCTTTTCCTTGTGCGTATGCATAGCCTTGCACGCTGTGGTCAGCGCAGCCTGTGAACTGGCCCCAGAGCTTCTACTTTGGGAAGATACATTCTTTTGAATGATTTACTTAACAATAAGAGTACAGGGACCCAGGGCGAAGCAGGAGGGGTCCTGTCCTGCTCCTGTGACAAAAGAGCACAAAGACGACGTTTTGTTCCTCAGGGAAACATTCATGGACCAGCTAAGCTGTTTTCAGTTTTAAATCCTTAATCTTATAGATGTCCTGTGTGTACTGAATAAGGGTCAAATCTGACTGACACAGGGCATGGGTGGACCTCAGGTGCCTCACACCTATGTTGTGTATATAAAAAGTCCCAGGCAGCAGCTACCATCCTAAATATCACTGAATGATAGATATGTCTTTGCACAGCCCAGAAACCGCTAAAAAGTTGGGTGGTTAGATCCTGCCTGGCATCTGAATTGCCAACAGATTACGTGGAGCAGGGCTTAAGTTTCCAGCAAAGGACTTCGTCTCCTAGTCAAGCTCAAAGCTCTCCGATACTTGGCTTGGTATCAGTTCAAAGACCTTAAACACCTTTTGTCTCAGGGAATAGTCTCTTGGTCTCTCTTGTTGGGAAAGAAGAGCTTATTCTGGTGAGATTTTAGGTGCACAGAGGTTACATTCTGTGTCAGTAAAGTTTTAAATTTTATTAGAAAGGACATGGACCTGATGGAGTGGGTCCAGAGGAGGGCCACAAGGGTGATCAGGGAGCTTGAACACCCCTCCTCCTCCAAGGACAGGCTCAGGGAGCTGGGATTGAGCAAAAGAAAGGTATGCTGTGGTGCAGTCTGTTTTCTTAGAGTGGTTTTCTCTTCATGTAGCTGTCTAAATGAAAACAAGGCAAAAACTGGAAAGTGTTGGACTGTATTGCACAGAGTAGGAAGCAGCTTGTAGAGACCATCCTCATAAAGATTAAGCAAGCTGTGTGAGAAGATGGGCATCATCTCACACTGAATAATTGTATATCCAGTCAATACAGGGGAACAAAAGAAATGTACAGACAATGAAAGGGGCTAAAGATAGCCAAATTAGCCCTGGGGAGATGCACTTATATCATTTGCTGTGGACTGCAAGCTCTACTGGTCAAACTGCATCAGGAAAACCACAAAAGTTTGTTAGAAAGAGGCTTTGCTTTGGAGGATTTTGAATTGTAGACACCTGTCTCGATAGGTGGTGAGTGGTAGACATTTCTGCCATCAAGATAAGCTCAGTTTGGGTAGTAATGCAGGAACAGCATTGAGGATTAAGAATCACGACACTGTAGCAGAAGAGACTTATGCTGAAGACATTGAATAGATCCCTCTTTAATTAGAAAATCTGTTACAACAATCTAAGAAATGGATATAGTCTATGTACGTACGCTTTTATAAGAAATGAAATTTTGATACCACTTAAACAATTTATTACTCTATTTGTCTACTTGATATAAACTCTCTATGTAGACAGTCTCCTTTTCCAATGCAGATGTCGTAAGTTGTACTATAATATTTTGGTTTCTTAGAATATTGCCAAGTCTGCATTTGTGCAGTCTGTTGGTACTGTAAATTTACACATCCATACTCTGTTTCAGATTTCACAGAATTTTATTAGTTGGGGCTGAGTTTTTCATGGTTCAGTGAGTTAGATTTTTTTTTTTCTTTTTTCTTACCTGTCACATTAAAGTTATTTGTAGCTGGCTGCAAGGGTTTTTTTTTTTCCATTAATAAGACAGTATTATTTTCATTGCTGCCTTCTTTCTGATTGTATCAGTGTTCCACAGACAATGATCTTTTTTTCCATCTTGATAACTGGCTGTTGCGATGATAGGTGCCATTGTTCACAAAAGGAGACTTGCTTTCATTAAATACTGTAGAATTTATAGAGCGTTTCTCCTTCTGCATTTGCTGTTTTTTGAGCTGCTCATTTGTATTTTTCACTTAATTTTCTTCTAGATTCTTACGTAGACAGTGTAGGAGACCTTTTTATAATCAAGTACAGGTAGTTAAATGAGAGGAAAGGAAACAAGCATATAAATGTACTTGTGTGGTCCCTTTTTATTATATATTTGCTCTCTTAGTGATAATTGTTCTTCCCTTTCCATACTGACGGATGACCACAAGTTTAGCTGATGAATTATACCCTGTCAAAAATAAGAGGAATTAACTTAATTATTTTAGTAAGTAAGAAAAAATAATATTTTTTTCTAGAGCTTTTCCTTTGATACTGTTGAAGCATAAACGCTTTATGCTGGACACTATCACAGATTTTCTCAGGATTTGTGGGGTTTTGCTGCCTGGTACGTAGATTCTCTGGCTGTATTCGTCACGGCACGATACTTCTTTCCTAATCAAAAGTTGGTGTAGCAGTGCACCTTCTTGCGCTCAGATGTTTGGGAGCTGAGCGCTCAAAGTATTTCAGTTTGACCTGCCCTTTGACATTCACCTTTAGATCACCAGTAATTGAAACCTGACTGAAAACAGGGTGGTGGATATTTAGGTACATACAGCATTTGCGGTTGAATATAGTTGTAAATAAGCTGAGTGTAGGAAGGAAGGAACACAGTCTTTGCTCAAACATGTAGAAGAAACATTCAGACTTTAAAACCAAGTAGTTTTCTGGGGTATTCAATAAGATTATGTTTGCATTTGCTTCCCCTCACAAAAACTTTCTGCAGCCATACCCGGCAGGTTTCTGACACTCCTCTAACAACACTGACAATCACTTTGAAGTGCAGCAGTCATCTTCTGGACCTTAATGTCCACTTAAATCCCTGACTGAAGGAGCATGTATTTAATGCTCTCTGCTGCCTCATGGCACAGTGTGCCATGGTGTGAGTTATCTCCATTTCCTTAGCATTTCCTATTATAATGGGTATAACAACTGCTGCTCTGACACAAGCAACTGAATGAGGTAAATGAAGAGAGCTCATAATTAGCATTTCAGTGACACCAGATAGCACCTAATAGGCACCAGTCTGTTAAGTTTGGTTAAGTTTGGGCTGAAAATCTGGAAACATTGTAATGTAGTCCAAAATAATGATGATGATGATGTATGTGTTGCAGTGCATCTAGCAGCATATCTGAGTAAGTTGCTTTATTGCCATTTACAAAAATGCCAGGCGTGCTTTTTTTAATCATTAGAGTCATTGTTCATAAATCATGCAGTAACAATTTAGCCTGTTTTCATACCTGAAAATGTTCAGCTCTAGTATTTATTTATAAATGAGAGCTGAATATTAACCCTATCTCAGCATGGTGTGCCACATACCCTTTTACTAGAACGGGATCATTTAATGAATTACCCTCTTGTTATGTGGCATGGTCTGAAGCAACCTCCTCGGGCACAGTTACCTCTGATGGAATACTGGGGGCATATCATGTCCTTGCTTTGACATGTAAGCTGCAAGTGTGAGTAATAATTGTATTCACTGGATGCCTTAAATTGGCAGGCCTTGCAAGGTGAAGCTTTGTCTCTAAGAAATGGTATTAAGTTATGAAGGAAATTTATTTTTTTCAGGGAAACGTACTAGCTGAAGCATCAGAGTTAGCAATATGAAGTTCAATACACTAGAAAAATTCATGTGGTTGAATGAAGTATGTTGCTTAGTCACAGTGGCTGCCGTTTCAGAGTATTTCAGTACATGAACTTGTGCACATACCCTTTATTATTCTTACGCAGTTGATACTAACGTCTCTGCGACATCAGTGAGAGCCAAGGGCTGTTAGAATCTTGTAGGTTTAGACTCAATAAGTTGTTTTCCCTTCAATGAAAGAGCTCCATCTAGTTTATGCTCTGTCATTTGAGAGTTTCTTTCACCTATTAAATTGTAAAGTAATGGTTGCTTATGTGGTATTTTTTTGTCTTGTTTTAATTTACCAGCTGCCCGCTGGAGCAAGAGGAACTTCGGTATCATGTTCATCACGCGTTCTATGGGTTAGCACTTGAAATAGCCTTACCCAGGTGGTACCTGCCTGCTCTGTGGGTTTGGAGTGGGTATAGTATAACAGTTGAACAACCAATGAAAGTGTTCAGTGTAGGTGAGAAATTAATTACATACCCTGCCAGTTTAGAAGCTGTGGTATGGCAATTAAGAGCAAAGAAATTTCAGGTGTTTATATTCCAAGTTGTAGGTGAAGCACTTTATCATATCTGTGTTATTCCTGAAGAGCTGACATAGGATGTATTTAGCACTTCGTAGAAGACTCGCCAACACCTTCCAGGTTTCTAGCTGTGCTGGCTAATCCTGTCAGTAGAGACTGATGTGGTACAGAACAGCCTTTCAAAATAGTGCTGGTATGCACCAGAGAAAGACATCGTATGCCAAATGACCCTTGGGTTTTTTTTCTCTCTCTTTCTGTCCGTCCCCCGTCCCCCCCCCAGCACACCGATCATATTTCTGTCTTTCCTCTAAAAAACAAGCTTAGTTTACTTTGCATTTCAGATCATCTCTCTGTCTGCTGTGTATGATATGGCAATTGGTCAACTCGATTAAGTTACAGTGAAAGCTGATGGTCATTAAGACACTGTAACTGGATCTGTTTGTGCTTGTGTTTCAGACTTGTTGCAACAGAGTTTAAAAATTGTAACATAAACCCTCTGGAAGAGTTTAACTTTATAAAAGATCTTTGAGCTTACTTTGCAGATCTAAGTACATTTGTTTGTTTCAAACTTCTGAAATGTAAACTGACTTTTTTCTTTTCTTTTTTTTTTTTAATTAACTATAGAAGAAATACAGAAGAGGGTTAAACTGACAAATTTTCTCATGCAAGTGGCATAGGCTTAGAGGTCTTTTCCAACTGTACAATTCTGTGATTCTGTTGAGTGTTGGTATTTTATCTCCAGAAGCATCATTAGGGCTTGGTGGTGTACTGGTTCAGATCTATAGCCTGCCGCTCTACCTGAAGGTTAAACAGAATCAGATAGGGAGAGGAGGAGCCAACAGATGGTACACCTGGACCTACATGTTCAGGGTACCTTCAGGTTAATGAATAATCAGCCTCAAAAAGATATTAGCCCTGCTGGAAAGATAACAACATAGCATGGCCTTGTGGTGTGAATGTGTGGTGGCAGGGGTGCTGGCACTCTGTCGGGTGTTAAACCATGTACCTGGCGCCTTGCGAGCATTGAAGCAGTGGGCGGGTAGGATTTAAGGCAACACTAGAGATCCAGGTTGTCCTTATTTTGATGAATGTTGTAAAGCGGTTTGTCGCCTGATGATTATGGGTCATGGCATGAATGTTTCCTGTTCTCCTCCGTATATTGGCAGCTTAATTTTTCTCATGTAGCCGTCTGCAGTAGTCCATCAAAGAACTGGTTAGATGCAGTAACCTAACTCAATATTGCGAACAGTTTGAATGTAAAATCTTAATGGATCTAAATAATAGAGGTATTTTTTAAAGATTGCATCAGGTGATGGGAGGCTTTTTGTGCTTTTGTAAAGCAAGTACACAGAACTATGTTAATCTTCATACTAAAGGCAACTGTTTTGCTTTCCTTTGTTTCAGATCACCAGAAACTGGAAAGAGAAGCTAGAATCTGTCGTCTCTTGAAGCATCCTAATATTGGTAGGAACATTTAATTGCTTTATACTGTAGATACCAGTTTAGAAAATGGAGGGAAAATAGAAATTAACAAGTCAAAATAGCAGGTCAGAGAAGTTGAGTGGAAATATCCCCAGAGGAGACTCCTTCATAACGTGAAGATCCTTTCTAATTCTACTGTGGGTTGTAATATCCCAATACATCACCTAAAGCAACATGTACTGTTCTCATCTTCTTTGAGCTGTTGCTCTACCATCAATGAGTGATCTCTGCCAGGTGTTTGGGGCTTTTTTCAGCAGTGTGTAGGAGGAGTTATTTCCAGTACTGCTTATGAGACTTTTTAAGACCTGCAGAAGGACTTCATCTAACTGTGTGTGTTGCAAAATGAGACAGACCAGTGTCAATAGACTTAGTGTTGTTTTTACTGAGATGCTTATTTTATCCTGTTTTATTTTGTGTTGGAGACTCTGTTCTTTTGTAGAAAAGACAGGTAGATACAGAAAGCTCTGTTCCTTTTATTTCCAGACCTCTATGTTTTCTTCTTAAGAATTCATGAAAAGCAAAAAGAGGTATTTGGGGAGGTAGGGTATGTCTGTTTCCTTGCTTTAGAAACAGGTAAGTACCTTGATCTTTAAGGAGTTTTATCTGGGTGTTTTTCGGATACTAAATTATATGCCAAGGGTACCTCTCACGATGATATTTGTGGAAGGGTGGGATTTTCCTGTCCATCTTGTTCTTCTATTCCCATGTATGCTCTTAAAGGTTATCATCAGAAACACTAGTAATCTCACTGAATGTTTTAAATGAACACATATGCTCGGTACTCCAAAAGCACTTGTCAGTCTGCTTGCTCTTCCCTCAGGTTAGCTTTTCACCTTTCCATTTGTAACAAATACTGGTCTTTGTACCATTTTTAGATGAATGTAATTGTTTCATGCTTGGGAAAGAATCAGCTCCTTCCTTTTGGTAACAATCATAAATTGAAAAGTAGCACAGTTCAGAACGAAACGTCGAATCTCTGAAAAGGTCTCTTATGCAGCCTCAAAACCTTAGAGGCTTCACATGCAAATCCGGTCAGAGTAGTGTTATCTGCGTTATTTTACTCCCAGAGAAAATTTCTGCATTGTAAAGTGATGCAGGACAAGGGAATGTCCAACTCCCTGCAGGAAAGAGGTGCAACTCTTCTTCAGTTATGGAAAGTAGTGGTTATACATCTGGTGCCAGTCTGTCTCTAGAGTCATTTACCAGTGCCTTGCTGTAACTAGAGTGTACTTGTGAGTTTGAACAAGACAGGGAAGGTGAATTAAAAAAAAAAAAAAAAAAAAAAATCAACTGATGAAGTGGAAGAGCTGAACTCAGTTGAAACAAATGTCTGAATTGATTTGTTTGTGATCTTATGTCTTCAGTTTGTTGAGTAGCTTGGACTAATATTGGGATGTAGGGCGGATCCTCTCTGGCAGGCCAGCTGTTCCACATACGGTGCTTATATTGCTGAACATATGACTTGAAATGCAAACAGGTGATGACAGCTTTGGTAACAGGCAGATATGGTTCTATAAGTCAGCACAAATTCCATGCATCGCTACCTGCACCAAGGTGTACAGTTCAGCCAGGGGGTTATAGGCAACTTCTAGTCCTGCTTCAGAAAAGATTTCACATTCTAGATCTGTCTGAGAGAAGATTGTCATGACTCTGAAGTAACATGCCAGGGTTTGGCAGCAGGCATTATATTCTGTAATTGTTCAGTTACTGCTACTGTCAGCTGTTCTGCCAGCCCTGCTTGTGTATCTGCCTGAAAAAACCCTCTTCCAATTACTCTGGTTACAAGAGTTTCTTGTTTGCATAATTGTTGGAGTGAAGGCCACTTTGTATCTGGTTCCTCTTTGGGAGAAAGGTTATAAACGTAGCCTGAAAATGAGAAGTTGCCTTTGTAAAAGTAACTCTTTTCCGAAAGTAATAGTTTCAGGCCTCCGGAATCCTATGACTTAAATGTATGTATAATTCAAGAAAATTGGGGGGGAGGGGGGGGAAGTAAAAGAACCAAAAAACAACCTTTTCAAATGCAATCTCTGTGTGAAAGCAGAGATCTAGTTTAATTGATTGGGCACTTTGAGAAAGGTGATCTCAGTAGTTATTTTCCTCCAGTGTAGGCTGTGTTTTTTTTCAGTTACTTGCCTTTTTGAATTACGCATTTGTTGTAGGGTGGCAGATTTCTGAAGCTAGAATTCAGTAATCCTTTTTCTTTCAGGCTTATTCTTCTTTATTCTTCCCAGTTAGCCTCATTAAATCTCCTTTCCAAAAGTGATTTAGTGTGAAGGTGTCAGTTTCAGGTTAACTTTATTTCTAAAAGAATGCACATATAATCATACTGCTTTTTAGAGTGTTGTATGGTCTTTTCAGTTAATTATTTGTCACTTCTTCAGACTGTGCGAGATACATTAGGGTGAAACCCCCTTTTTGGTTACCTTTTCTATATCTTCCCTCCAGTCAGAGCAGAGCAGTGGTGAGTCATATTTTTAGATTTCAGCCTGTGAGTAAACACTTCATAGTATTCATGTGAGCGAGATTATTTTTTTTTTCCTCTGGAGATGTGGAGTTTAACAGATTTTTAAACTGCAGGATATATTTTCCAGTTATCTTTCCAGAGAAAAATAATGATACATACATTTGTGCATAACTAAGCCTATAGGAACATACAGTCATTGGAAAAAGGCTTTTTAAATGCAACAATTTTATTTTTTTTAAGAAACAGATCTTGCCAAGTGCACTTCCTATCCTTTTAATGAAGTCATGCATCTAGCTTCTAATGTCAGCTGCCTTCTCTAAGGTATTTGTTCTACTGCTGTATTATATGCTTTTTTTTTTTTTATTATGGAAAATCAGCATATTCTTTATTAGGGATATTAGGAAAACAAACACAATAAAAATGTAAGATGGTAGTTCTCATATGGTGGGGTTAGCTGTTCTAAAGGAGTGCCATTCAGTATTTTAATCATCAGATTTAAAGAAAACCATTGAAGTGGCATCAATTTGATCTGGTGGGACTAAGGAGCCTTACAGCCAGTAGATGTGAACTTGCATATCTAAGAACAAAGCATGTGTGTCAGTCTTAAAAGAGGAGTGCCAGCATCTTGGAAAAGAGTGAATTTGAAAAGCCTGTGATCACAGGAAATAACTACTTGAAAACAAATCTCATTGGGATGCTGAAGCACCCAGGGGAAATAACCATACTTAGATGCATTGAAGTAACAATCAGAAAGAGGAAAATAGTGTTTATTTTATATCAGCCAACAGAAGTCACTTATAGAGTACTGTGCTGAGCTTTGACATCCCCATGTCAATAAGTATGATGTGGGTAAAGGGGGTGATTTGAGGAGGTCTGCCCAGAACACCAGAAAATGTTATTTCTCAAGAAAAAGGCTAAAAGAAACACAACTATAGTGACACCATTAAACACAGGAGTTAGCTTTTTGGCAATGAAAGAATGAGAATAACCCAGGCGTATGATGGTTTATGACCTGAAGTGTGGACTACTCTTTTTTTTTTTTTTTTTTTGCTTTATACTAGGAACTGTCTATTGCTGAAAATGTATATACTCGAGGTATTCAGAACTATGTGCAGGCTGTTATTCCTGGAAAGCTGAATATTGATGAAGAAAGACTGAAAGGCAGTGATTGTGTTTCTGTAGTGCTTAAAGCTGGACAGTCCTTTCAGAAATGTCAGATCTTGAGAGAAAGCCTAGTTAGGGGCTCAGAGTTCTCTCTCCCTGGTTAGTCATTGGCAATGCTAGTATTTTCACTGAATCACAGAAAGTTTCGGGCTGGAAGGGACTTCTAGAGGTCACCTGGTCCAACCTCCCTACACGACGAGGGACATCTCCTTTCCCAGCATTTTTTGAGTAATCTGGCCTGCTTGTTCTGTTACACTGTGGTAGGAAATTTCTAGGCGAACAGCTCAGGTTCCTTTAGTAACAGAGCTCCAACAGTCTGTGCTGGTCTGCAGCAGTTTGTAGATTAGTTTGATTTTCAGCATTACTGTATTTCTCAGGTCCTTACCATGATGAGATGATTGTTACAACATCAGTGTGTAGAGGTTTTCTTTTTTACTTACTACAATAGAGTGTAAAATGAAAGATGTAGGTTAAGACTTACTGTTTGGAGAGCCTAGTGCATTTTCTTTGTAAGATTACACATCAAGTTACATTAAAAGCTTACCTCCTTTACTGAACAAATACCCATGAAGGATTTGTCATCTTGTGTAACTATTCCTTTTATAGCTGTTATGTGTACTAATGCTTCCAATTTTTTTTTAAATTTAGAAATATGGAAAGAAAAAAAACCAGGAAAAAGTCATCTCTTCACCAAGAAGTCCCCTGTAATTGCCCCATTTTCTGGTCTTCCTTTGGTAAACATTGATTTCTCAGTCCTCCTTTAACTTTAGCTAAAGTTGCATTTTGGCATTTGTGATTTCTAGCCTAGTAATCCACATGGTTTAGATGGTGTAACTTTGTTGCCCCATCGTATTGTTACTTTTGATGCTGATTGAGAGGCTGCTTTGGTAATTTTGGTTTATGAGGTCCCATAAGACACGGCAAGCAGACAGGATCCACTAGCCAACGACAGCAGGCTCAAGTCTGCCTCCAGTGAATCTTCATCCTTTCCCTGAAAGGCCACAGCAGATTTTACTGACATGTGGCAGCCCTTCAGGTGATAGATGAAGTCCTTTTGGCAACAGGACTGGTTGTCCCTGAATGGCTTTCTAAGTCAGGATACTTAGAGGTAAGTAGGACTGCCAAGCAAAATGGTGCCATGTCTGCTCTAATAGGCCTGAGCTGGTTGTGTGCAGATCTGCTCATGTAGCCTCAGTCGGGCCAGAGCTGTGGCATTGCCAACTAGCATGAATTGTCATGCTTTGAAGAAGCACGACAACTGTGCTTCCTGTCTTTTTTCAGGAAAAAAAGACATAACTAAATCATTTTGTTAGTGTCTATTTGCAGTCTGCTCTGGCTTCTCTACTTTGAGCTGGGAACTCATAAATTGCCGAGGAAATTGATAGCACCCAAACTTGGCACTGCTCCTCATCAAACTCTTTGTGCTTCTGTTCAGCTTACTTATATCCTTATGCCTGATGGAAAGGAGGAAAAAACCTGCGTTGGGGTTTTCTCATCTCTTGCCACAGTAAAAAAAAAAAAAAACAACTTCACATTGTCTTATCCCTTTTGGGCAGAAGATAATTAAAGATCTGTGGGGGTTCTGTCTCCTTCATGCAAGACAGTGTGTCCTTTGTGTTTTACATTCACCAAGTTTTGCATGGGACTCCACGTGAATTCCCAAGAACCTGAAGAGAACCACTATTAATACATGGCAAATGTGGATTTAATAAATCCTTTCTGAATTTCTTTTGACTCACTGTGGCTAAGTTGGGAGTAGTTCAGCTGGCATTAGTTAAATTACTGTATGAACCAAATATGGAAAAAAAAAATCAGTCTTGTTCATGTTTGGTGGTTGTAGCTCTTAATCTCAGAAAAAATATGATGCTAAATTTTAGGTTTCACTGTTTACATAAAAAAGATATATTAATACACATTTAAAACCCAGTTCTTTCCTGATGCAGTGAAAATCAAACAAATCTTCAATGATAGAAATTTATGCTGAGTAAACATGGTCCTCAGGAATATAATATCTATATCTTGGTATATAAATACCTATATATAACTTGTATATCTATAAATCTATAAAAGCTTTGCTTTACCTCAGAGAGAAACTGGAAACCTGTGGGACTGATGCATGTAGATCTGGCTTCCTTTAAATAATTTTTGTTGCTTAGGTGAGATGATCGTTTCAACAATTTTAAGTCTCATCCATTCTGTTGAATTAATTACATTTGTTATTTCCATGATTAATAAGATGAACCATAGATGAACCTTGAAAAAAGGAAAATAAAAACATCAACAAAGCAAGTAAACCAGTGGCATAGCATGATTTCATACTTAATGTAAAAGCCACTGTAACGAGTATTATGAAATAACACATTCAGCATTTAAACTCAGCTGTCTCTACAGTGTGTGCAACAACAGAATACAGAAGCTGGCTTTGTGGTAGCTATTTGCAAAATTAAATGTACTGTCCATAATGAGAGTGAACCAGGCAAGAACGTACAAGGAGGGCATTGTGGGCTTTTGTTGCAACTGACTCCTCTGCAATCTGAGAAACATCCTCAGCAGTTTTTATTATTACTAGGCATTTGATTTCTTTTAGTTGGTAAAGTTGTGAATCTGTGGTTGATGTTTCAAATGAAGACACTGGAAGTTTTCATTTCTGATGTAAGAGTTTGGTGGGGAAAAGGCTTTCTGTAGAGCTGGTGGCGGCCCTAGAAATGAGTTAAATAAAAAAAAAAAAAAAATCCACAACCCAGAATTAAAATGCTCTTAAGTTGTTTAGCACTAAAGAATGTGTCGGTAATTTTCAGCCTGTAACCTTCCAAGTGTCACATAGCGTGGTCTGTCTGAATGCAAAAGCAAAGAAGTGCGAAGGCAGCTTTATTAGGTGTTAAAGCTTTTGTCTCTGTTGTAGTTACAGCATAATCCTTTTATTCTGGCAAGAGGGGCATTGAATCTTTAAATTGTAGTCTTCTGGGTTACTGTGGAGCATAAAAGTGTCTTTTAGTGTAGACAATGACACTAACCTTTGCCACACTAGGTTACTTCACTTTCCTTTTAGTGGAGGACAAGATCACTCTAGCTCAAATGAAGCATCGCTGGTTGTAATATTCCCAATAACTGTAGCAACTTCCATAATATACTGAGGAAATGAGGTTGCACGAAGATCCGCCCCAAATTTTTGTCACTTTGTGCTTCAGAAAGTACATGCATAATTTGCACTATAATAGATAAAGTACAAAGCAAGTGTGAACCAGATCTTGAAGGATTTTCCTCGCCCGCTTACAGCTGGTTTTTTATGTTTTCTTAAATGCATGAAAATTCTTTTCATAGTGTGTGCAGATTCTTCTAAACATTCTTTCCATCAAGTCATTTATGCTTCTGTAGCCAGTCATTTTATATGTAAAATAGAGTAATCCACAGAAACGGGAAGTAGAATTTAAACATCTCTGTTGAGGAACTTGCTGCAGGGGGTGCCTAGTAGGCTGGCTGCCACGCTTCCCATTTGTATTTTGGGGTCTTGTTCTGTTTTACTTTCTGTATATGCTGTCTGGAAGGGTTTCATAATTGCCTTGCTGACTACAAGAACCATATAAATAAGATAGATTAAAAGGAATTGCTCTCTTTTTGCACACACAAGGTGAATTTTTGAGATCTTTTTCTTTTTTCTGGAAAGCTTTGTTTATTATGAATCTGCAACCACGTGTTATGCATACGGATAGACATCGCGACTCCCAGCTAAACCACAAATATGTAATTTTCCTCTGGACCCTTTCCCTCAAAAACATAGATCTCCACTACTTAAGCTAAAGTAAGCTTTTTCTTTTAGTAAAGCTAGAACAGACATTTTTAGGGGATATTGTAAGTTCTGTTCCCTCTGCTTTCTACAGATAACATTGTTGACAGTTTACTAGGTGAATTCTGCACTAGTTCTTGGATCAATACTCAAATGCTGGGGGGGGGAATATTGTGAACCTCTTGTTTGAGTTGGGGGAAAAAAACCAAACCAAAACAAAAAACCCCAAAAAACCCCAAACAAACAAAAAAAACCCCACAAAGCCAAACTGAAAAAAGGTGTCAGTGTATTCAGTAGGGGGGATGGGTGTCACTGGGTGTCATTCGTGCAACTCCTGTATGGGTGGCAAAGTTGATGCCAAGTTGTTTCCATTAGAAACCCTGCCCCAGCCTTGACCTTTGTGGCTATGGGCTTAACCTGCTCTGTGGGACACATTTGTCTTGACCTGGTCCCTCCCTTTTCAGAAGAAAATAGCGGGTTATCATTCGGGCACCATTTGTTTCTGTAACAGCCTAAATCTGCCCATCTGGAGTTCTTTAGCCTCCTGACCAGAGTAGGGTCTGCTTCTGGAAGAGGTCTCTTGAAGGATAAAGTGTTTGGTTGTTTGTACCACCTTGGAGCTGACTCCCACCGTCCCCCCTCATCTCTGCTGTCTCAACTTCAGTTCCCTAAAGTGCATGGAGAAAAGGGTAAATTTGGAGATGGGGCAGAGGGGGGAAAAGGAGGAAGGGTGACATAACTGGTGGGGAGGAAGGAACACTTGAGTGAGGGAATGGAGGAAAGCTGAGGATCTGAGTTGGGAGCACCTAGAGAAAAAAGGAAGGTCTCCTGACTTTGGACCATGGGTCATGTTTTGACTTAAGCGATCATAAATCAGGAATGGAGCTTTGGGAGCTCCCTGTTGTGAAGCTTAGTAATGTCTTTACTCCCCTTCCAAAGATGAGACAAACCCAGGAAGCTCATTAGGATAGGCAATACTTGGGGCTACTCCCATCTGCCCAGACATTTGCTTTACTTGCACACCCTGCCCTCTGAAAAAAAGCATCGTGAATCATGGACTCATGTGAGTTGGAAGGGAGGATATTCAGTCCCAATCCCCTGCTCAAGCCATGCCCGGTAAAAATAGATTGTTCTGGGCCTGTCCTGCTGCATTTGGAGAATCTGCAGGGACAGAGGTTGCACAGCCACTCCAGGCCCCTCCCTAGGGTTTGACTACCTTCCTGTTGACAGACATACATACATACATGCATAACCGTGTCTCTATGCCTAGCTGGGATTTTCCATACTCCAGCAGAAGAAAGTAGTTCAGACCAAGGAGCAAGGAGTTTGCAATGTATTGTTCCCTAAAATATTTCCTGCTGATCAGGAAACAGGGTATCGAATGAAAAGTGAATGTTCGTGAATGCAGCTGCATCCCTGTTTGGATGGTTTTGTTCTTTTCTTCAAAATATGTCTGCTTTCGTGTTTAAATATTGTGACAAATTCTTAATGAAAATGCAATTTGACTAAAAGCTGTAAACAGGGAATGCCTTCTTTTCATTGGTTGCGAAGTGTGCATTTGGAAGTAAACTTCGTAGGTTGAGCTTTCTGTCATGGCATGTGTAGAAATCCCCTTTCCTCTTGCTGTTCCTGTTTCATATTCATCTTCTGCATCTTTACTAATGGAATGTCCATTCAGTAAGAAATTTCATAATATCTTGTGTATTATATGTTGAGAAAAGTGTATGGAACATCTGCTTGCTTACTAAAAATGTCAGATTTCTCATGGGAGGTAATGCACAAAGCACAGTGAAAACGGGTACTGCTGTGATGCTAGGAGGCTGGCTGGATGAACATCAGTCTGGGGTGCTCTGTTTAGCAACAGAGGTCTACCTAGGGTGTGTTCTCTGACTACGCAAATGTACCTTATGAGTAGTGGCAGTATAAATTCTCCCTGTGATGTGTTCTGGAGAAGTCACGAGAGAAGATAAAACAGTAGTACAGTTTCTTTCCTTGTTCAGCAATGTGGTTTAACCCCAGCCAGCAACTACGCGCCATCCAGCGGCTCGCTCACTCCCCTTCAGGGGGATGGGGGAGAGAATGGGAAGGGTGAACGTCATTAAGAAAAATCAGTGAGTTGAAATAAAAGCAGTTCAATAGGTAAAGCAAAAGCTGCACACGCAAGCAGAGTGAAATTCACCACTTCCCCTGGGCAGGCATCCCCAGGAAGGCTGGGCTCCAGCACACACAATGGTTGCTTGGGTAGACAAATGCTATCACTCAGAATGTCTCCCTGTCCTTCTCCACCTTTAAATGCTGAGCATAACATTGTACGGTCTGGAATACCCTTTAATATTCCAGATTTTACTGATGATGGCAGCTACCTGCTAGAGACTGCTGGCCAGTACCTCTCTGAAAAATCATCAGAAACTTCCACATTTTCATGAGCTTCTTGTCCAAGTCTGTGTTTTCGTAAGAGTAGCTCTCTTGGAAATTATTTATCACTGATTTTAAAATTCTTTAAACAGCTGCAAATCTGTCTTCATCGGGACTCAGGACCGCCTGCTTAGCCTATCATGCGTAGTTACCCTGTAAATGCTACTAACCTCCATCACTGGCAATGGATAAATATCTTGTCCTTGCAAAGTTCAGTCTTGTTTTTTGCAGATTTCTGCACTGAAGACTTTCTTACTCCTACAAAACTGCTGATCCAGGATTTTTTCCAGTTAATAAGGGTTTAATGATACCTCTCTCCTCCCAGTCACCTTCCAAATTGGGAAGTTCTTTTTTTAGTGGCTTCAGCAGAGTGTTAGTATTCTCATGGGTTGCCCATGGGAATGTGCTTCTAATTATAGTTTGTCCTCTAGATGTCTGTCTCCTTTAAATACATCCAGCTTCTCATTACAGCCACATTGGGCCAAGCATGGCACTCTGCTTCTGATACTTGTATATCAAAGATGTTCTGGTATTGTAATCAAATACACAGCTTCTGCTCGTGTGCTGCACAGCAGCAAACAGTACTCCTTTGTATCAGCAATTGGATCATCCAGGTAGTGCTTTTCGATTAATTGTTGTGCATTTATCAGGTGACCTTGAGAGTTACTTAATTGCATTCCATCCATTTATACTTGGTCTAGTATCCGTGGTGGTACTGCTGGGTTTATGTAGCTCTGCATTCTTGCTGGAAAAGATCTGGTTCATGATTTAAAGTCGTAAGTGCAGCTGCAGGGCCCGTAAGTATATTTTGTAGGATATATATTTTGGGAGTTACTGGACATGCTAAATAAGAGGAATATTTAGAGAGGTGCTCCAACTGCAACTAGTAGTCTGGTTTTATGTATACAGACTGGCTTCCAGCTTGCTGTTGCAGCTTCTCTTCCATCCAAGTTTATGTGGGTTTTCACTGAGCTAACTGCAGTCTTAAAAGTGGTCCCATGGGATGGGACAAACTCTCTAATTTCCATTTGTTGTGAGAGACTGATTAAAAGACAATGGCAGCTTCTCATCATAAACCTCAAGTTTGTCATCTGTTAAGTTAATATGCATTCCCTGCTCTTTGTAAAACACACCCTTTCAATCGTTAAGGATCATCGTTCGCTTGTAAACTTGTATGTTAGGAAAATGATAGTAATTTATAGTTGTCTTCAGCTCTGGCAGCATGACTTGCTGTGATAGTTAATTGATAGAGGGGTGTTCCCTGACCCTAAACCATGACAAGGGGGAAGCCACATTCACTCAGTAAATAATACAGATGGTTTTAAATCCAGCCCACTGGATAGAGCTAGAGTGGGACTGTTAGGGAAACACACTCTCTTGGTATAGTACTTTGAATCTCTCAGTCTTATGCTCTGTTTAGTTACTGAAAGCTTCTACAGTTTATATGTTGGCTTGATGAACTGTAGCATTTGGTTATCTAGGTCCACTATGTTTGAAGCTATATGGATGTTGGCAGTGTCGTAGCTAGAAAGAAGAGACCAATTATGCAAAACCTTAATTGAGATGTTTCAGGCAGTCTGCTTTCTCATGTTTGTAGTGAGTATAAGAAACAAGACTTCTTTGCATCTTTCGTGTAACTGGTGTAACCCCGCATAAAGGTGCCTAGGCTTGCTTTTTGTTTTCTCTGTTGTCAAAGAGCAGGTTAAATATGATGCAGGTAATTAGAGAAGTGCACACACCAGCTTGCTTAAAGTCAGTGTGAGTATTTCTACACCATGTTCCCATCTGCAGTGTAGATGTGCTGTGGGAAACATGCTATAACTGTAACAATCACAAACAAAAGTAGTTATCTGTAATTGTCGTGTGCTAAACCATGCCCTACTAAGAGAGGGAGAAATGGAAGCAGAAACCTTTCTGCAGAGTCAGTAATCTTTGGAAACATCTTCAGCTTGTCAGTGTTAGCTAGAAGCTTCCCTTTCTGTGCTGCCCGCTGTGGGAAGCTTTAGCCCAGATGCTTATTCAGAGGTGGCAAGCTCTTCCATCTCCTGTAGCCTACTGCCGTTTTGTGTGTGAGCTCTCCACAGTGCTCAGTTAAACTAGGAGCAATTAATAGTGTAGTCCCCCTTTAATGTTCATCAAAGAACTGTGAGCCTGTTTGCTCCCTGACTGCGTATGGTCAGGGAGGTTTTCTCTGCGCAGTAAACAATGCATTCTTGTGAGAAACTACTCAAGTCCTAATAAAACCTATGTAATTGCTCTTTTCACAATAGTTTCCTTAGGAAACTGATGGAAGAAAAAGAGGGGGGAGGGGGAAAAAGTAGTTCCTCCATTTACCCTGAGAGCTGGTTCTTCAACCTTCCTGCATTTCCACAGTTACAAAGTAAACATAGCATAGATCTTGCTCCTTTCTGAGCCGTTCTAGTGGAGCGGGTGACATTTCTGCGGTACTTTGCGCGTCATGTACAGGACTACAATTTTCTGCTTTCCGCTTGTTTAAATATTTAAAGTGGAACGTCTTTGTTTTGATAAGCTGATGCTTTTAAATACCCTGGGACCTCTATGAAAGGGGAGCATTTAAAAAATAAAGAAGCATCCTTCTGTAAGTGGTCATTACGTAAGTTGTTTATATTTATGTGTATAATGTGTTTTAAGAGGGGAAAGCCAAGAAGGGAGATTGTGTCCTGCCCGGTGATTATGACCCCCCCCCCCTCCCCCCCAATATCCAATTTTCTAGACATGTAGGGCCTACATATTCTTTATATAGATCTGGTGTCAGTGTTGGCCAGCACTATAAGTATTAAAAGGAATGCAGCATGATTTTGACAATTGGGCGTTTCTGTCTAATGTTTCATTTTCTTGTGATGAATCCAGAGCCGAGCGGACAGCTTTTTCTACCGCACTTACATTTGGCAAAAGTATTTAACAGAAAGACACAGGACTGTATCTTTCCAGCAGGGATTAATAGACACTTCTGCTCATCTGACTAGGATGTGGCATTCTGTGGATTGGAGTGGATTTTATTCACTTTTTCATTTTGATCTTTTCCATTACTTCAGTTTCTTGAATTGCCAAAATTCTGTACATCACTTCATAATGAACCGGTCTATAAAGCAGACCTGCTTTAACATCTAGGCCCTTCTCTCGGAAAAATTCAGCAAATTGCATCCCCTACACTGAAGTATGCTGTGTGGTCTTCCAATCCTGTTTATTTTAATTAATGTACCATCTCTACATTACAGCTTGTCCTTTTATTAGTTAACACTCTGTGAAGTTCTCATGTAGATTGTCATTATTCCTCTTCTTATGTGTTCTGATGAATGCTAAAATGGTTAAAAAATAGTAGGGCTTAAAGCATCCACACTGGCAGCTGAGACATCGGTTTGCTCTTAGCAAAAATTTGTGTCAGACTTTCTTTTAATCCATGCAGCTATCTTCATAAAGCTTAATCTGATGACATTTGTAAGGCTTTTTGTTGCATTGTAAAAAATCTTGTTAAATGTACAAAAATCAGGGCTTTAACTGCGAAGAGGAATTAGCTCAACTCGAAATACAGGATTTCTATTAAATGACACGATTATATATTAAATGAAGACATGAAGATACAGGTGTTCACTGTAGTACTTTGTTGGTTTTCTTTTTAATTGCTATCCACAACTTTACTATTTTCATATATGAATAAATTAAAGTTGTGTGACTCCAGCTGTTCCTTTTAACTTGAAGGATATGGGATGTGATTCCACAGCACTCTTCTCCCTGTGTGTGTATGATGCATAAACGTGCACACACCTGTGTTAGGGTGTGCTGAAAAGCAACAGAAAGCTGTTGGTTAAAGAAAATGGCATCAGTTATTACAGCTACTCTCCCTGGAGACTACTTTTTTTTAAGCAGTTAATTTTATTTGTGGCATTTTATTTTTAGCAGCTGTTTTTCTGATGCTTAGGCTGAATCGGTTTCTGTCTTTTCAGTTCCATTTGATAGCACTTAGTGCCTGAAGCCTGACTTGAAAAGCTGCTTTGGTTTTTAGCATGTATAGTAGCTCAATGAGCCTCCTTCGCTTTAGAAAAAGTATGTTTTGTGATGGTTCTTTCTTTTTCCTCTCTCCCTGACATTTCCCACAACATCTGTTGATGACCTGTTCATACTGTCAGTATTCATCCAGCAGGAATGAAGCAAAAATCTCTTCATGACAAAGGAGTTGGTAATTTGAGGCCATCTGCTTTGATGGCAGTCAGTACCTGGATTTACTTAGTCTCACTTCAAAATTTGGTCTTTTGTCTACTCTGGCAAATAATTTTTTATTTTCTGTTACAAGATACCTCTCGTAAAAGAATCTTTTATCAAAGTGAACAGTTTGGCAAATGGACTCGAAGCATTCATTAGGCTTGAGGGGTTTTAATGAAGGCAATGAATGTAAACATTCCTGGCATTTAATCGGAACACAAAGGTTATTGTGTGAGGGCTTTGAGGGAGGGTTTTGGTCACAGAGCCAGTATTTTTAGAATATATGGCATTTTGTTCCTACTAGTTAACACTTACTGTTAAAATGCCTTGGGGGCAAATGCAGTCTTTGCAAATATTCAATTACCTCGTTATTTCTACTGTCATTTTTCATTATACCAGTACAGATGCAGATTAATAGTTTGTGTTGTTTTTTCTTCCTCAAGTTCTTGACCCTAAATAACCGCGAATTTGCAGTGTAATAAAACATTACCTCTTGAATGAATTCGGAAGCGATACAGTTTTGTTTTGTGATTGCTGAATATAGACCTGTTAACAGCCTACAGAGCACTGCTGGCTTGCATGAAGTCGTTTAGTGATAGTAAGTATTGCAGTACGCTGCTCATGTACTTAACAGCGTGGGGGAGGATTATTTTCTTAGGTTTGCAAAGCATTACTCTGTGTTTAACGTCTTTCAGAAATCAGCTGCCCTTGAGCATTGCCGCTGTACTAATCTTACCAGATTAGCCTCTAAATATTTCAGATTGTTAGGTAGTGGCTCTTATTAATATTTGCAAAGTTCTTCCTACTCTGAGCAGCTTTATTACAGAGGGCCTCGGGCTTTCATGGTCTCAGAAGAATAGTATGGCATATGAGGAAGTAAAAACGTAAAGAACAATGTCAGCTTTAACAGTACTGCCTAAATTTCTGACCCTCAGCTCCTGAAATGAGAGCAGAGGGAAAAGGATGCTTCCCTGCACACCGATGAGCATTGCTCATGACTCATGGCAAGACCTGCTCTGTGACTTGAGCATCCCTCATCTTGTGGCTCAGCAGATGACGGAGGAGCTCTCTGCTCCACGCAGCTGCCAACTCGGTTTCACTCCATACAGAGGGTATGTCTGCATGGTGTCTTCTGTGGTTATGTATCAGCTTTAGACAGTGGACATTGGTCTGTTAATGGTAGTGGAGATTCCTACTGAGTGCTGAGTACCTGAGTATTTATCCAGCTTTCTTCCTAGATTTGATTGATATTTATAATTGATTGTTTTCACAGAAGAGGAGCTGCAGCTACAGCAGTAACTACAGCATGGCCTTAAGTGGGGTTGTTTTGTATTGCATTTAACGTCTGCAGGCTTAAGTCGTGACTGTCTTACGCACCACTGATTTAAGGAGTTTGGTTGTTCAGCAGAGATTATTCATACTGTGTATCAAAAGAGAGGAAGTAGTGACAGCAATTGGAAAATGTGCAGTATCGAGGTATAGGGAATGAGGTTAAAGATTTTTTTATTATTTCTTTCTTTTTTAAGGAAGCAGATGCCTGATCAGGGAAAACAGCAGCACTCTTGAGCAGTGGCTTGCAAGCTTTTGCATCTGCAGCCCTGCTTCCATTCGCAGTCTTGTGTTTACTGCATCTAGCTCGGCATGCCAAGCATGTTTAGCTTGGGGTCTAGACTAAAAGCTATAGGATGGATTTTGACTTTGGTTTCAGTTCTCTGCCCTGCTGTAATGACTTCTGCACTGGCATCCATGTGAGTTTCTGATTAAGTTCTAGCAGTAAGTTTATTTGCCTTCCCCTATCACCTTGGTTTATTTAGTAGAATAGGAAAGATGACAAATGGTGACTCTGCAGGAAGATCTGAGCCCTAACAGTGCTAAGCCATTGCAGATCTCCCACTCTTCAGCCAAGTAGCTTTGCTACATTTTTTGTCAGAGGTGAGAGAGCAGAAAATGCTTATAGACACGTGTTTTGAAATAGGAAATGGATTACTTCAAATATTACAAAAAACATACCTAGTTATACATTTTCAGTCACTTGAGGTTTTTTCAGTTTTTGGTTTACTACTTTATTTTCAAATTCCACAGCTTATCTATCCCATATCCCCACAAAGAATGGGATTGAATGGACAGGGTCTTCTCTAATGAGTGGCACTCTGGCAGTTTGACACCTCCGTGCGTGTTAGTGAAGCTGCTGTACTGACCATAGACTGTAACAGCCGTTTGAAGTACACTCTTCTCAAATACTGTGTTTGTGCAGTGTGAACAGATTCAGATGCCAGGTTTATCAGAAGTGTCACTTAAACAGTTCCACAAAAATACGTATTTTAGGCAATAGTTTGATATAATTAGATATCTTTATCCTGAAGAATTTTTATCTGACTTGATCTGTTGGGTGACTTGTTTCTTACCTGCAAGAACTTGATTTTCATTGAAAGTATGTGGAATACTATTGTTTTGATTTTTTTTTTTTCTTTAAAGGCAGAAATTCAGAAAGGAAATTATATGGATGCTTGGCCATCATATCTATAGCTGTTTTCTGTAGAATAGAGATAAAATACTATAGTTCAGTACAAAAAGTCAAAGAAAAATCATTTTACTTTTCCATCTGACTGGAGTTTGCCTGCACTACTGGCTAAATAGAAAGGTAATAAAGCTAATAGGAGTTCATTCTTAATTTACGATGATTATCACAGAGTGGTGATTGCAAAGCATTTTAGATGAAAATTGGTGATGAAGCCAAAGGGATAAGGGCCATCTCTTGTGGCCGTGTAGTATTTTTCCAAAAGAAAGCTGTGTGCTCCCTGGATTCATATCAGGCATTTCAAGTGGTTAACTGAAGATCAACAATTTTGTTGTCAAAGGTTGTTAAGCACCTTCGGCGTAACCCATCGGAGGAGAGTGACCATTGTGCTACAGCAGGCAGGAGGGAAAAATACTCTGGTGTCCTTTCTGCCACGTAATGTGTTTGGTCATGACAGCACTCACGCAACAGCTCCAGTTAATAATGATTAGGTCTAACTGTTATCTTTTCAGAAAAGCTAAGTGGAACTTTTTTTACTGATGTGCAGTGCTTTCTGCATCTCTGGAGAAACAGGAATTGCAGTGTGAATTACTGATGGGAGTTCTTGCATTGGATGGATTCTCTTTAGCATTGCTGCCTTTTGGTTTGTCATGCCTGAATCCTGCCTGATATGTGTGCATAAAGAACTATATATGCTGGAAATGAATGCACGAATACTTTTTGTAGTGAATCACCTCTTACACTTTGTGAATAGCTCCTCACGACATCCCTTGTCTTTCCCGGTGAAAAGTCAAGTTGCAGGCAGAGTGCAGGAGCAGAAACTGGGCCGTGCTTGACTTGCCTTCATGCTGTCGTGCACCTTTTACTCCATCAGCTGTCTTCTTGTCACCACAGTGTCTTCCCTTTGCTCATGCTTATGTGGGATTTTAGCCTAGCAGATTTACTGGCATAAAACTGTCTAAAATGACCAAAGCAGCCAACAAAAGTACTGCCAAAAGGCAGTTTTGTTCTCCCCTGCCTGCCTCAGCCTGTTTTCCTTTCCAGAGACAATCAGAGGCATGTGATCCTGATTCAGAGAAGGGTTTGTACTGTCTCACTTCCATGATTCAGACATTTGGGAGGAAAGAAAAAGAAATAATGTGATCCTTGAAGAAGATAGTCCCGGGTTTTTTTGCTTTGTTTTTTTTTTGACATGTTGGACTACAGTTTGGCTAGTAAGGAAATAGCTTCACTAGGCTGAGAAATAACATTGTCCATCATGTTAAATCACTGTCCTTTTCTAGTGAGCCGGGAGCTATGTTTCTGCAGTGACAGTGAACAAAGATGACCTCTTGAAGTAGAGAGGTGATTGTCCCCCTGTACTCAGCACTGGTGAGGCCTCACATTGAGTACTGTGTCCAGTTCTGGGCAGTACAAGAAGGATATCGAGGTGCTGGAGCGGATGCAGAGGAGGGCAACGAAGCTGGTCAAGGGACTGGAGAATAAATCGTATGAGGACCATTTGAAGAAGGTAGGTCTGTTTAGTTTGAGGAAGAGGATGCTGAGGGGAGACCTCATCACTCTCTACAACTACCTGAAAGGACATTGTAGAGAGGTTGGGGCTGGTCTCTTTTGGGTAATTAGTGACAGAACCAGAGGGAATGGCTTCAAGCTGAAACAAGGTAGGTTTAGACTAGACACTAGAAGAAAATTCTTCACGGAAAGAGTGATGGGATATTGGAATAGGCTGCCCAGGGAGGTGGTTGAATCGCCATCCCTGGATGTGTTTAAGCATCACTTAGATTTAGTGTTGGGGGATATGGTCTAGGGGTGAAATTGTAGAGTAGGGTGAATGGTTGGACATGATGATCCCATGGGTCTTTTCCAACCTAGGTGATTCTGTGACTTTTCCAGGCAAGGATGTGCCAAAGTGAGAGCACCTGCAGTTTCAAGCAGGCAGTGAACCTCTAGAAGTCCTTTCACACAATGCTTTGGTGGTCTGCTTGGTAACAGGAATATGACAGATGCCTTTATCCAAGAGAAAACTTGTACTGTGGGCTCTAGTTTTCATATGCTGTGTGATGTTGGGCAAGGTATTGATCTTCTCTGGCACAGCAGGAATATGCTACTGCTTTGTATGGAGCTGCTGCTATCTATCTTTACTAGCTGTAATAGTGTGTCTCTTTAGAGATGAAGGAGTTTTGTACAAAGGCAATGAAATGCAGCTTATTCTTCTCCTCTGACTTTGTCGCTTCAGGATCACAGTTCTAAAACTGTGCCTTAATGATTGTAGGTTCATGTTAACTTCATTTTTACCTAGGAGATGACTTTCTCATAAATGTGTGTGAGGAAGTCATTCCGTGTTTAAAAAATACAGTGGTAATTAAAGAACACAGTCCTTCGCTTCAGCTGGTTGCTTGCAAATCCACACTGGAGCAGTAGGAGGTGTGAACTATAGATACTGAGGAATGTGTGTATGAATATAGACTGTTGACTGTTTTGTAGCCACAAGCTCAAGCCAAGACTGGTTTTAATACCAAAGCAATGCTTTAAAGGTGGATTTAATTTCTAAATTTTAAAATCTAATACTTTGTTTCAATTCGCTAAAGACGTTTCCAAAATCTAGGTTGTTTTTACATGATCCAGAGCTCTTTGAAAGCAGCTGGCAGCAAATATTCTGCCTCACCAGCAGTGTTTGGTAGTTCTCTATATCCGTACGTAATATGGGAATTCAAATATGAAGGCTTCTGCCTGTTGGAATAGAAGGCTGTTAGCGAGCAGTGAGGAGAGGAATGCTGCTTTGAATTTAAAAAAGTGTTCACAGAAAACCCATGCTTTGAGTTCTTAAGATTCTATTTCAGGAACGGGCAGCTTTTATCAAAAAGTACAATCTGCTGTGTATTAAATCATTTAAAGTTTTTAACTTTTGGTGAGAGGTATATGGAAAACGTACTAGCTGCACTCCAAATGTACTGGTTTAGGATTGTGATGTACCCAAGGGTTTGTACGAAATCCCGTTTCTGAAGATTCATTCACAAGCAATATCTTTGACACTACTGTACGAAGTAGTGTACTCAAAAGCCAGGTGGTTTAGGGGGTCTCTTTTCTGAGACATTCCAGGATATTGTTCTAGGGTAGTACTTGGTGTCCTATCTCACATTTGATTTCCTTTAAAGACCACACATTCAGATGTATTGGAAATCTCAAGTCAAAAAAGGCAACCAAAAGGAAGGTTGATTGGGGGTTCTGGGGTGGTTTTTTCGGCAGCAATCTATTACCTTGGTCTTCTACGCGCAAGGCTTGCACTTTGTAACAACTTGGACAAGTCTAGAATATAGAACCAGCCAAAACCACAAAGTCTGATTTAGACCTACTTGGCTCTTCTGAATCATCACGAGCTCTGGGCAGTGAGTCGGCCAAGAGCTGGTTTTCACTTCAGTATTGTGTAAACACAAGATGTTTCCCAGGGCTAAATATTATTAAGCAAAAAAGTTGTGTTGGTTTGATTGATTTTTTTATTTTTTATTTTTTTTAAATGTCGCGTACTGTGTAAAAAAAACAAAAAACAAAAAACAAAAAACAAAACCAAAAACAAAACCATAAAGCTACCATCTGGGGAAATCCAAAAATCCTTTTCTTTTACACTTTCTTCGTCAGCTCGCTGCTGAACACAAAGCAGTTTTAGGGTACCCTGAGTTCTTCTTTGGTTCTGTAAGGGATAATAATTTGGATGAAATAACTGACAGAGCTTCATGTGTCGTGGAAAAATTACCTTTGGAAATTGCCGTTTGATTTAAAGGAATTAAGAAAAATCATAGGATGTAATTCATAAGTTTACCATGATGTGATTTGATTTATTAATTCAAAATGAAGGTTCTACAGCTAACTGGTGCATGTTCAGGGAAAACTTTAGATATGGATACATATAAAGGTGGTTGTAAACATGACGTGGGCTTTTAATCATTAGGATGCTGTTTGTTGGCTGTGACAAACACTGGAGAAGCTATTGGCTGTTTTCTAGACATCACAACATTCTGCTTGTGGCAAGTTCCCTCATGCATCATATATCTTTCCAGAAATGGCTTGTCAGAGTTATTTAATGAGAGGCAGTTACCTTGTTGAGCTGTCGTACCCCCAAGTGCTCGTTGCTTCTCTCAAGTGTCTGTAGATCTGGCTGAGCACCTGCAGCCGGGTGCTGGGTAGTCCCAGTCCCTTCACTTCAGGCTTTGAGCTGTGGTATTGGCTGCCACTGGGGAAATTCAGCTTAGACTGGCAGGCATCGATCTGCCAGTAGACTTACCTCCCAAATTCTTCACTACTCATATGGTTGAAGTGGATGGCAGGGCAGGTAAGAAGATTGGAGGGAAATATATTTATATACATAACTGAAATATGAGCAGGAATATAGTATTCTCTTTCTGACCCCATTTGTTTGGGTTGTTTGTGGTTTTTGTTTGGGTTTTTTGGTTGGTTGGTTTGGTTTTGTTTGTTTTTTATTATAGTCAAACGCATTTAGTTTGCGGTGATGCTCTCTCTTTCCAAGTCAGCATCTATTGTCTGATTATGGAACTTATTGAAGTTTGTTATTCTGCTGAAATCTATTACTAATTGTGTCTCTTTTTTCCCCCCCCATCTTATCTTGTTTACAGCTTTTTAACATGTAATACTGCTGGGTAAATAGTTGTATGACATCAAGAATAGTGTTTTAAGGTAATAGAAGTCCAGTGACTTGAGGAATCCTGCATGTGCTGTTCAAATGTTTGATTGGAGGGTCTGCCTCGGAAAAAGAGAGTTGACTCAAGTTAATACAGTCTATTGAGCTGAAGCCTGACTGTGCTTTTAGGACATGCTTAGTCATGATTCAGCGTGAAGGACCAAGGCAAGGTGCAGTGCATGTGTGCATGCCTTTATGTGCAGGAGGCAGTAGGAAATGACTGCAGCATCCTTCTGTGGTATAAGAGAAACAGCTCCTTTAAGACTGACTGTATAGTCAGCTGCACATACGACCTTTTAATTTCTTTTTTTTATCTCACTTTATGAAAAAGTTTCTTCTGAGGGTAGAAAATCTTAAAAAAGCAACCTACAGATGAGAATGTACAGACGCAATATAATCTCTATGGCAGAATTGCAATGCTCTCTTCTTCCCCAAAATAACAGGCAGACATTAAAGATACAAAAAAAATTGACTGGTGTTATCTCTTTTCCCCCTTTCAATAGTGCGGCTTCATGACAGCATATCAGAAGAAGGATTCCATTACTTAGTCTTTGACTTGTAAGTATATTTTTTGCATATGTTTAGCATGTTGGGATGTGGTATTCAAACTCTTAGATGTAAATTCAAGCTCTGAAGATAAATGCATGGTCCTGGTGCAATGAGTTGGACAAGTAGATGCAAACAAAACTGTAAAGACAGTAACATATTTGGTCCATTTGCATGTGCAAGAACTGACTTGTAAGTGTCACTTCTGAGAATTCCATATGAAAAGTGTTGAATAAGGAGGGCCACTGTTGAAGTGAATTCTAACGTGATGTGTCGGTATATAAGTGAAAGTTGCATGATACCTGCCAAAGCTAATCAAACATATGACTCCAAAAAATTATTTACTGGAAACCAATTGTTTGTAAAGGAAACATAAAAACCATGTGGAGTATTAGTTTATCTACAGAAAAATCTCCATCACTGGATTGAAAGGTAAGCCTGAGTTTCTGAGAGGGAAAGACTCTTTCAGTCCTTTAGGGCCAATTCATATCTTACTGATATGTAGAATGTTTCAGTTTGACACTCTGCAGAATGCAAAATGCCTGACATACAGAAAGGAAGCTTCCTTCTTATTTCCCATTTTGCTTCAGGAATTGGTCCTGTGAGCTGTTCACGTACACATGCGGAGCTTATTTCTTCTAGGTAAGGCTGTGAAGTGCAGAAGGGATGGTGACAATGTTGACTATGTCTCTCAGACTCTTAAAAAAACCAAACCCGCTGATAATCTTCATTCTTCCTTGGGACAGGCAGACTTTTCCACTCACTTGGAAAGTTACCACTTTCGGTTCTGGCTGTGGGCAAGCATTAATAGTTAGGAATTGTCTTTCAAAACTGATGGACTTATTTAAGTAAAATGCTCTATTTCAACTGCAATACTTACAGTGCAGTTTATGGTTTTGACAAACAACGCCCCCCACCTCTCAACCCCAGGAGCTTTCTTAGACCCAACGTGGTTTTGCCAGTTAGAATGAAAAAAAATTTCCCCTAGAAATGTGAAGTAGCTTGTTTCTAAGCGTACAAACTGAAGCATTTGCATTCAGTGGAGGTAAATTAGTACCTGGATCTTCCATGACCAATCACATGCTTTTCTGTTCAGGTTGCATTCTGGTTTATTTTCTGACTTCATTTTTTTCAATACAAAGCTGCAAAAACTTCCTCAAGACTAGTTTTCAGACTAGCAGTAGAAAACTATTAAATAATTGGTCTGCAGCGAGGCCACTCAGGGTTCACTACTTGGATCCTGACGGGGCTCGCAGAGACTTAGATCTGATTTGTATGTATCCCAGGTAAGTGGTCTCTGACTGTTGGCTCAGAAATGGCTCTAGGGCACAACACGCGTGCTTCCTCTCTAACACACATTAGGGTTTGTTTCACTTGTTTGGTTTTTTTTTGTTTTTGTTTTGTTTTTTTTTTTTTCTCTTTAAAGGCTATGAAGGAAATCTTTCTAGGGGAATTCGAAAAAATCGTCTCAATCCTGAACATTTCCAAGTAGTATGTGCAGAATCCTTAGTTCTAGGGACAATATCCCTTTTATAAAGTGGTAGAATGTTTTTTGTTGTTGTTGTACTGCTGTTCTGTTAGAAGCTATGGCCTACTGTCGTCGCTGTTAGTCCACATCTTTCTTAAGCTGAATATATAATGCCAGACATATCTCAGGAGTTTATGATTGCAGTGTAAACTAGAAGGCATTTGAACAACTTCAAGGTTTTTAGATGCCAGTATCTATATAGAGTCCTGTATTCTGCAATAAAAATTAATACCTAACCCAAAGATACTGTCTTGGCCAGAAAGCAGGTTCTGCAGGAAGCATTCTGCACTGGCTGGAACTTCCTCAGTTTGCCCTTCAAACCCATTAAGGACAAATATAGGAGTGGATTCGAAGACATACAGTTCATCTAGAATGATCCACATAGTTCTGGTTTCCATCTGCTTCAAAGAAAGCAAGCTTCAACGTAAATACTTAGCTTTATACATTTTGATCACGTGGTTTGGGTTTTTTGTTCAAATGAATTCTTTTGCAAAAAAGATGTCTAAATGGTAGAGGTGGTGTCTATACTGCTGGATAGTTCTCTTTGAGAAAGGAGTATGTTGCATTCTTGAAAAACATTTGCCTAATTAGTAAGGATAGTGGTTCATAGTTATTTTTTTAATTCAGACTAAGAAATTTTTGCTGTAAATGCTCACTACTACTAGTATTTCTTAGTGAAACATCATCTTTCACTGCAGTTACAAATACATGGCCTAGTGGCTTGTTTAACTGCACCTGGAAGAGCAGCCACAAAAAATGGTACTGTATGGACGGACTTCTTCAGTATGAAGGCCATGTACCTGCTTTTAGTTAGCTATTTCAATTTTATGCAACAGGAGCCTGACTGTGGTGTACCACTGTCACTTCACCCACTCAGACCTTCATGTCATTATCTTAATGATTTCACTCTCACTGTGTGGGATTCAGCATGACTGTTTTTTTTCTGAAATTTCTTTTGGACGGTAAAAAAAAATGCATCCCACATAGGAAGGTGAAGAGGAAGAGTGCTTTTTCTGTGAATGTTAAAAAAGCCAATCATTGTCACTTTATTTTGAATTAATCTCATGGAGATGCCTGCAATCTGAAGAAGCAGCCTGTTGCTTTGATTGTGTACTTCAGTGATAGCTGTGCTTTTATCTGGAGGAAAAAAAAATCATTCAGATATAGGCATGCGTTTGAGTGAACAGTTCTACTGTCAAAATGCGAAGCTGGAAGTCTTTTAAAATCCACATGGAAACTGGACATTGAACAATGAAAGATGTGCTTTCTGATAGAAGACAGTATTGGAGTGTATCTCTAAGAAGCCCTGCATACAAGAGATACAGATGCACTGAAGTATTGACATATCTCTTACGGGTGTGTATATATATATATATATATATATAATTAGTTTATTTTGGGTGCTGATTCCCTGTCTCTGAAATGCAGACATGGCAGTGTTATTCTGGAGTATGGTAGCTCTTCTGCACTTGACCAGGCAAAGTAGTGATTTTCAAGGTAATGTTGATGTCACTGCCAAGGAACAGAGGCATGTTACTGACCTACCAATATGGCTCCTACGTATTTGAGAAAATTAACTAAGCTAGCCTTCGTCACAGAAGGGATGTCCCAAGCAAAGGAGTTCATCCTGTTATGTTTCTGCCATTACTTACAGTGATTTGTGGATTAGTAAAATGTGCAGAGTAAGATTAGTAATGGACTTCGTGAAGTTTCTTACTCCTCTTGCCTCATTGGTTAAGGCAACTGTAGGTAGCATTTGCATCTTTCCATCAGCACGTTTCAGTTGCTAAGCACAAATGAGCTTGTCTTTGGCGTTAATGATGTTAGATGAGTTCAAATCCAATCAGTTCTGTCAGTATTAATTGCTGTGTCTGAATGGAAACAGCTGTAGTACTTGGAGACTCTCTTTTGCGAGTCAATGAGATTCTCTTTTTTCACTGCCTCCCACTTGATGAGATGCAACAATTGGTACATGTAGAATCCCGGCACTGCTTTTGACTTACAAGTGGGGGAACTGTACTGAGTGGGAGAAACAAAAACACAAAAAAGACCCGCCTAATTGCAGAACAATGTTTGCCTAGGCTAAGTGCCTCAACCTTTCTTCTGAAACAAGGTCCTATTGGACCGGGTTGCTCAGGGATTTGTCAAGGTTGGTACATCCTTAAGGATAGAAATTCCACAGCCTCTTTGAGCAACAAGTCCATAGTAAATAATTGTATTAACAATAAAGGAAGACAAATCCTTATACCTATTTGGCATTTCCAGTCTTTCAGCTTGTCAGTTGCCTTTGTGCTGTCTCTGCATATCCACCTGCTAGAGAGATGTAGACAGCAACAGGATCTCCCCTGAGCCTTCCCATCTTAATGGGGTGACCAAACCAAATTATCTTAACCTCTCCACATGCCTCCAGCTCTAAGCATCTTAGTGGCCCTTCCTGAGACACAGCTCAGTATGTCAGCGTCATTCGTGTACTGGGAAACCCAAAGAGGACACAGTACTCCAGCTGTGATCTCATGAGTGTCAAATGCAAGGGAAGAATCACTTCTGTCAACCTGCTGGCTGTTGTATACCATGATGCAGTTGACCTTCTTTGCTGCCAGGACACACTGCTCATGCACATTCATCGAGCAAAGGTCACTGGCTGGCATGACTGTAATGATTTCCTTAGGCAGAAGCTGGGAAGTTGTGGATGAGTTCCGGCCACTCTGGTCACCTCCACTGTCCTCCTTCCTTTTGGCCATTTATCTGCCTTCTGAGCGTTTCTCCTAACCTGTCCTTCAGAGTGACAGAGCGTGGGAGTTGTTGGTTACTTGTTTGGTTGTCAGTGAAATTCGCTGGTTCTGTTCTTGCTTTCATTTTTTCATCACTTAACAATGGTTATGAATGCCAAGGAAATGTTTAGTGTCAGCGAAGAAGAAAGCATATCCCCCTCTTTTCTTGGTGCTTGAGAAGAACGAGCATCAGCTTGGTGTTCACTTCCACTGAAAAGCACTTGGATGACAAAAAGTTTTTTCTGAGTTTTTTGTCTTGGATCAAAAATAAGAGTTTTAGGGAGGAATAAGATCAAAGTGTGCTTTGTTTTTTCATTCATCACAAAGAGAGAATTATTCCTCTTTACCAGAACTGTGGCAGACAAATATATATGCAAAAAGGAGGGATCAAAGACTGTCAAAATATGCGTCGATCAAACATTTTGTGTGACAGCAACCAAAGCTAGTTTCTGGAAAGTAGGAGACAAAAAGAAAGAGAACTCGAATTAGGCAACCAGCTATTTTACCTCCTCCAGCTCTTGTTGTAGACTTCTGTACAAAATAGCATTCTGTTACCCGAAAGTGATTGCTTTCAAAGTCAGTAAGATGTAAACTCAGGACAAGGACGATGTAGCCCAAATGTAAATGGAAACTTGGAAATAAGTTCTTTAACCAGCCTTCTGCCATGAAAGGAGCTATGCTGCTGGCTGAGCAGATCACTTCTGTTGTCGTCTACTGTGACTGAATAACCGGGATCTACAAGAAACTGTTAGTACAGCAATGTGCAAATGGATGTTATGGTTCTGAAGATTCCAGTTATTCTCACTTCTAATTTAGTAATCCTGTTAAGCTTAAGTATATTCAATACTAATTGCACTCATTTTAGCATAGATTTTTTTTAAGTATCTTAATCTTGAAGCGTCTTGTAGCCCACTCTGGCTTTTACATTTGGGAATTTATTGAGAATATAATATGCTATATGGAAATTGACTGTATTTGTAAACAGTAATGAAATACAAACATCAATCTCCCGTCTAGGAGTTATTTATGTTGGCAGCTCAGTAGGACTGGAATTTTAGAAGCAGGACTGGGACTAATGGGTGCATCCTGGTTGTGGAGGCTGTGTTTTGGTACTCTGGCTGGGCTGCGCCCTTGGGTACCTTGTGCTGTGTGTGTTCTCAAGGCTTGCATCTGTTTTCAACTGAAATAGCACCTGAATACTGGAAGATTTGCATTGAGCTGTGGAAGTATGCCGGTGCATTCCATAAAAGAGAACTGTTGAGTATGGTACAGGAAGGGTCTTTGTGGTTCTTTCAGGCCCTCAAACTATTAACACCTCTTAAATTTTTGTAATTGTCACTTTCTCTAAACTATTCCTACTATCTCAACAAAGATAAGTGAATGCTTTCTAGGAAAAATCATCTGCCGTTAAACTGATGGAGATACCCTGCTTCTGCTGATCCACTCCTTCCAAGTCAGTAACGCTCTTCCTAGCAAAAGCACAAAAAGTGCACTTCTGCTGCGTTCTCACCTTTGTCCCTTTTTAGCATTGTATTTTCCTTTCCTGCATCAGTCTTATGTTGCAGTTCTCAACTTCTCCTGAACTGTTCTGAACTTGAGCCATGATTTTTCCTTGCCGGTCAGTTCCATTTATTCTTGTAGTTTTACTACTTTTGACATTTAATTGATGTATGGCATCTTGCCCAGTGAGCTCCCATTCCTTGCTTTTATTTTCCAGTTACGATTGTTCTTCTACTGCATACTTTTTATTCATGTAATGATGTGTATGGACAAGCCTTTCACTTGAGTTCCTTTGCCTTGCTGGTCAAAACCTCTTGTATTTCTCTAAGTATTTTGGTGGCTCCTCTCTGACTTCTCCCTGTCAAGTTAATTTAAGATGCTCACTTTCACTTCTAAAATCCCCTTTCCCATCTTGCTTTTTCTAACAGAGTCACTGGAGGTGAATTGTTTGAAGATATAGTTGCAAGAGAATATTATAGTGAAGCAGATGCCAGGTAAGTAATTTGATTTTCTAATGTTGCCTAATAACTTCAGGACAGTTACTTAAATTTTATCTCATGGTGTTTGGCATCAGTTTCTCTAGCATAGTCTGTGAGACTCTAGGTTTTCTCCTAGACTTCTCGTAGACTTGGAAGGGCACAGTTTGGTCTTTTGAGCTCACGACTGTGTAGAGACTGGAGAATTATATCAAGTCTTGAATGTCTGCTGATCTGAAAAGGCTGAAGTAAAATGGTGGTCAACTCGTGAAGTTGTTAAAATTGTAACCAGTTTTCTTCACTGCAGACTGGATATAACATTTCAGCTCTCTCTTCTAGGGATCCTTGTATTTGCTGATCAAAGTTTAAAATAGATGTCGGTCTTGAAAGATTTTTACATTAAATATCATTTCCGTCCTCAGCCCAGAAGTACTAATTTCCTTTTCGTATTTAAACATTTTTGTTGTGTTTCATCACTAAGCAATTACACCATGCATCTCATAGTCTGAGCTCAAATTTGAAATCTCCAGCAATTTACTGCAAGTGGTTGTTGAAAAATTTGAAGAATAAGTTGGTGATTATCATAATTTGCATGCTGACATAAAGTATCAGGGCCATTTTTCCATCTCAGGATCTGTTTGTCCTCATATAAACATAAATCTTAAATACTGTCCTATAATTACGAATTGTAAACATTGTGGCCAGTTCCTTTAAAGAAAATATGTTCTACCAGTACAGTCGTCACATAAAATTTATGCCAAAGTATAAATTTAAAGAATCCTTCTGGTTTTGTGTGTTCATAGTCACACACCACCATTGATACTTAGTTAGTACATGCAATTTTGAGTTATTCCTTTACATTTGGAATTAACTGGCAGATGACTGGAAAGCATTGTGTCCCTAACAGTGGTAGGATCATAATGACCAAATAAGAAGTTAACTCTCAATAGGAGGAAGCTTATGCTGTTTATTGCTCTTCCTAATTTCTGCAGGAATGGTGGAAATGACATTACTTTAAGCATTTAAATGTGGAACAACACATTGTAGAAGAGAAAACAGAATTGGTATTTTAGGTGGGGTGGAAGGAGAGGAGCTATATTTTAAAAAAATTTCAAGGATTTTTTGCCTGCTGCTATTCAAGTAAAATTTCTAATATTGATGCCAAAGGCCAGCATATGGTGTCATTGTGTGGTTTTAAGATACTTTGAATTAAAAGTCAATATTGCAGGATTTTTTTTCTGTTCTAGAATTGTGATGTATTGGAAGGGGCTGTGCAT
>JANHGN010015844.1:10882-23249 GCA_024605025.1 Megaceryle maxima
TGAGGAACAATTTCTTGCCCTTGAGGGTTGTCCAGGGTTGTCCCAGGCTGCCCAGGGCAGTGGTGGAGTCCCTGTGACCCCTGGAGGGGTTTCCAAGCCCCCCGTGAAGCTGTGGTGCTGAGGGCCATGGGTCAGTGGTGCCCTGGCAGTGCTGGGGGAAGGGCTGGACTCCATGATCTTCAAGGTCTCTTCCAACCAGAACAATTCTGCGATTCTAAGGCAGACAGAGGGCGGTGAAAAGCCACCTCCACTGTTTCAGTCCTTCTAGGGACAGACGTAACCACAGCAGCAATATTCTCACTGCTTATCTCGCTGACTCGGGGCCAGCGACAGCGACGTTGGCACACAGGCCATTCTCGTGTATCTGTAGCAGGGCTTTGTGCCAGCAGAGCTAATCGGGGGAAATCACACCTCGGCACAACACCCGGGTACACTCCGCTGGCACAGGCACAGTCTCACTCGGACCCAGTCAACAATCATCAGGGAAGTCTCTCTGGCAGGCAAAATAACAAACACTTCTTAGCGAGAGGGATAAGAGCTCATCAAAAGCTTCCCCAAGACCCTGCCGTGTTCCCCTGGTCACCCTCCTTCCTCATACCTGAGGCCAGCTGCCTAGGCAAGGTCTGCATTTATCGTGAAACAAGTTTTGGAGAGAAGTCTTCTGCTCGCTGGCCATCATCTTGTGTAGAGCTTCATTTTCCTCCCCTTCCCGCTCCAAAATCTGCATGAAACAATTAATTACACCACAGCTTCAGCTCTTAGCTGCTGTTAAACAGAGACATTATTTCTGGGTCATGTTAAAAAGAAAACCAGAAACACCAGTGTGTGTTTACAGTCAACAAGCATTATTTGGCATTCAAATACCTTGCACTGGGAACAGCACTCTTTGTTATTTGGGAATTCAGGGGCCTTTGGAAAATATTGCTTGAGTTTCTCCCAGGCTTCCTTCGAAACCACCCTCCGCTCATTTTCGGAGATGCACAGGTCACCTGCAGGGAGAGAACAGAGGGAAGGGCTTTGCTCAGCAATGTTTTGCAACCCTGACTAGATGCAAAAGATTATGGGCTATAAATGTGGGGGAAAATATTCAGGGACTTCTCAGCCAACACTGTGTCAGCACAAAAGAGCGCAACTAATACACAAAGTCACCTTCAACTTTGTCATTTCCTTGTTTATACAGGAAAAAAAACCCAAAAAACAAAAAACAAAAAAGACTTTAATGTCCTTTTGACTTCCAAGCTTATGAACCCAAGCAGCTGATCAAACATAAGAGGTGGTGAAGAGATGCCCGGAAAAGCAAGGACAAGCCAAAGAGGGCACAGGGCTACTGTTTTCTGATCTTGGCTATTCACAGCTCCATTCTAATGGTGCCTCCGCTTACCAAGCTGCAGATTAACCCCGCGCCCCATGAAACAGGAGCCAGGTGCTTTCCCAATCCCTTGCAAAATGAAACAAATCATCTCAGATGGCTTCGCACACCCCATCCGAGCACCTCGAAACCTGGAAAGGGCAGATTCTGGGCTCTAGAGAATAACCAGAGAATGACGATCTGAAGCATGAGGGACCAACTATCCCCCAGACAAGCTGCCTGCTGTATTATTTGTCCTGACACTGAATCAGCTCAACCCCCCCCCCCCAAACAACGGATTTAGTGCGAGGCAGTCATCATTTGAGCGACAGCTGCAGCTGAAAGGTCACGCTCGTGCATGCGGACACCACGTGCAGGGGTGACGCCGTGCGCTCCAGCCCACAAACACGCCTTGGGAAAAGCAGAGAAGGTGACGGGACGCAGCAGCCACCCACCCACCCACGATGGCCAAGGGGAAAACACAACCCCAACCCCGGCAGCTCCCCGCTGTGAGACAGCAGCTGGGGAGTCCAGGCACAGCCGCGCTACAGGCGGTCACAGCGAGAAACAGGAGGGACAGGCGTTGCAACACCAGCTTTGGATGGAGCACGGGAATGAATATTGATGCCTCAACGTGGATTTTGCCAGCAAAGCAGCGAGTGCGAAGTCGTGGTGCTGGGCGGCGTCCAGCAAAGGGCACGATTCTTTTATTATCTGACTTTTTTTGGTTTGTTTTTTTTTTTTTTTTTACAGCTTGAGGAGCTACAGAAAGACAGGGAGAAAAGGCTCCTCCTCCCCCACCCGCCGGTGGCTCTTTAATATTACAAGCAGCTCCTCAGCCCCATGGACCCGTCGGCTCTCCTCACTCCAGCCAAGCCTGGACTTCTGCCAAGGAAAAAAATACCAATGCTCCCCTCCTGCTTTTCCTCTGATAAACACAGGTCAGGCTGGACTGCTTCGATGCGGCACTTGGCCACTTGTTCCTCATCAAACCCGATCAAGAAGCCCAGCTTTACCATATGAGGAGGCAGGACCAGGCTGCTTTCCAGAGCCAGCAAGGCTGGGGGGAAAGAAATAGAGCTTGTACAAATAAGTGCCTTGACACCGCGTGATTAATGAAAACAGATTAATACGCTGTTGAGCAAAAGAGGTGGAAAAATCAGATCTGGGTGCGCAGGGAACAAGTGCTTTGCCATCTGGAAGAAGATGATCTTAACTGCTGCTGACCCTGCTTCCCCCTCCTGCCGACCGGGGACACGTTCTGGGCACCAACATCAAAGGAGTTGTAACTTGGTATCTGGAAAAAATTATCCGCTGGGGTCGGGCAGCTACCGGAGAGCGAGAAATTGCAGCGGAGATGTAAAGGGACTTCTTAAGGGAACGCCCGGCTGGCATTTCTGGAGGCCAGCCAGACCTCACAGATACAGCACTGGCTTTTCCAGAGCCTACCATGACAGCAGGAACTTCCTCCATGGCAAAATAAAGGCTGCAAAACCCAGGCTAGAGATTTGCTGAAGCGCTCTGGAGGGAAATTTTTTAAAGGTGGAAAGGTTGTTCTTCATCAGGAATCAGAGGTTAGCTCAAGATTATGAAACCTGACCTGCCAGCCACCCCCATTTTTAGTATTATTTATTCTGGTATGACCCAAAGTCACAGATCAACTAGTGATTTCCCAGCACAATTTTTCCTATTGGCCTATTGGCCTATTTCTATCATGTCTGGCTACATTAAATGTTTCATCACCATGTTGCCTGCTTATGTTTAACAGTAGCAGCCTCACAGCCCTGGGAAGAAAAAAAACGGTGTGAAAGGCCCTGAAAACCAGCAAAATGCTAAACCAATCTGCTTTAAAATGAGGCTTTATCATGTAATTATTCCACATCCTTGATTAGCCTTGATGACAGGAGGTGTGTGGCTAATTTATGGCACATTTGTCTTCCTAGGAATAAGACCGAGCATCTCTGGCAGGAAAACTGGTGCCTCCAAACAGGAGTTTACTAGAAGAGAGTTCTGTCTGGGAGCCACACACAGGCTAAAAAAATTGAGATTTAAACAACAGGGTAGCCAAGGATGTAGCTAATGAAGCGTCACTTAGCAAAACAATTAACACCGGGTCAAAACCTTATGTAAACGGACACCAAAGCACAGCAGGTTGGGTAATCGATATCCCGAGTGGTCTCAGCCACTCCAAGATAAGCCCATGCACCCTGTTAGGTAAGTGCTCCTGTTTTCCTCTACGCTGAGAGAATAAATGGATGCTCTCAGCTCCCACCTAGACCACCAGTTTTTCCTTCTGATACTTCCAGAGCTTCTCAGGGGCTGCAGACCCCTCGCTCCATCACTTGGTTGGTAATGGGAAGAGCTCCTCGCTTCTGCAGCCCAGCATCTCCCCCAGCACCTCTGCGCTCACCCCCCTTTCACGACTGCCATGTGGCAAAATAAATAATGTGCAAATAAAAGCTCAGGTTTGAGTGGCAGGAAACCCCAGGCAAATGAGAATTAAGCACATTTCCTCAGTAACTACTTTTGTTGGGCTTTGATGGAGCAAAGGCTACAAGGTTAATGTCTGGAGCAGTGGGCAACAACAGATATATTCAGCTCCAGCCCCCATAGAGACTTACCATGTGGGCAAACGATGTCTTCATTAAAATTTAACTCCTCTTCCTCCTCTCTCTTCTCTTCATTTGATTCATCTAATTAGAAAAAACAAACAAACAACACAAACCAACCAACCAAGAAACCCAAAGAAGATTGTACAGAGTTTCCCTCCCAAGGAAAGGGAAACAACTTTGGGGGAGAAAGGAGTACGGGTTGCCTTTCAAATTGCAGCAAAACCCTTAACCCAAGGGAGACTTTGGAAGGAAATTTGTTCTTCTCAAATGTCTTGGCCTCTGGGCGGGCAGGATTACAGCCTGCAGGCCCCGTAGGAGTGCTTTGATGTGTGGGGAGCACAAGCTGGTCCTTTGTGAGATTACAAAGGACACATTTGTTACGGCTCAAACACCCCAGGGGTTCAGCACTCCCAAAGATCTCAGAGTTTAACCTAAACACAAGTCGAGGTAAGAGCACAGGGAGCAGAAACCTTCCTGGCAAAATATTAGTCCGCTCTTTGCCTTGAGGATGCTGATCGAAACCAGATGCTGCCCAACAAATGGAGGGGGAGCCTGCCAGGGGTTTGGGAAGCCCCAGGATAATGTATAAATTAGGGTTAAGAACCACAGACAGAAGTGCTGCCCGGTGAACTGGAGCATCATAAACACAGTAACGTGTTGAGTCCCTAATGAGCACGTGACTAGTGGGAGTTGCAACCTGTTGCAAAAGCAAGGTGACCACCCAGGAATGAGGAGACCCTTTTCTCCATGGATGCTCCACCAACCACTTCAGGATATCATCAGGAGGGCTGTGGAGTTCTCAGTGCCTTCCAGCCCAAGCTCAATGCTGCTAGCCCATCAGCTCCCCTTTTATTCAACAAGCTTCTTGCCCTCAGTTCTCTAACTAAACGCTCAACAATTTCCAGCTTCCAAAGGTTTAAAGAGCAGAAGCCAAATAAAAAACCCTCATGGACTCATGATATGGGCAGAGAAGAGAGTTCAATTCATGATTATTTTTTCCCTAGGCTGTGTTTTCCCAGTGGCAATTTACCAGCTGTGGTTTCACCCATAAGACCTTTGCAATAAACATCTTCATCCCTTCCTCAAGGTAATTTTCCTGTTACTTCCTCCCCTGTGCTCTCTCATTCAGATAAAAGCGGATGAAAAGATCATTACTGGGGCAGTAATTTTACACAGCTTTGTAAAACTACTCATTACCTCATCTTCTTCTCCGGGTAGGAAGATTACCCAGCAGTTTTGAAGCTTATCAAAGAAAAAGCTCCTTCATTTAAGGAGCTTTTGATTTGATTTCTTATCCTTCCCTCTCTACTCATACAAGGGAAGCCAACCAGCTCCAGCAACACCTTGACATGTCTTTTGTTAGGAGGTAGAAGTCAGGGCAGGTGGGTCTCCCCAGCAGCAGAAATTACCTTTGTTTTGTGCATTCCCATTCATTTTTCCATTACTGTGCTCTGTGTCTTCATCTTGCTCATTTAATTGCTCCAGAGCCAGCTGACGCCAGCTCCGCAAGGACGCCTTCCCAACCCAAAACCCATCGTTCCTGCAGAGAGAGAGAACAGGCAACACAAATCACAACTCCATCCTTCTCCTTTGGAGCCCAAACAGTAAAGTCCTTAGAGGGGAGGAAGCAGCTATTTAAGCACTTCAAAAAAAAAAAAAACAAACAACCCAAACAAACCAAAAAACACAACATAAAATCTCTGACATTTCAAAGTGTCAGGACTTACATACCCCTTGACTGTCATCTTCAGCAAGTTGGTCACGGTTTTGTAGTCTTCGTTTAACTGGTTTTTCAGTCGCAGGATTCGACACCTTTCCACCACGCACTCCTTGCAAAGTGCTTTGACTAGGATGTGGGGGGAGAAAGAAACACAATTTATCACACAGGAGGCTGAGATCTCACTGGTTTGAATGCCTGAGACACGCATCCTGCCTGGAGAGCAGAGATTTCACATGTAAATGAGGAGATCCCTGGGGTTACTGCCAGATCAGGCCACATTTGAAGCTTAAATAAGCATAAAATGCTTCAGATGAGGTGCGATCTGTTCCGCAAGCTTCACAGCTCTGGTGGGAAACACAGGGAATCTGGTGCAATTACAGCTGCCAGCCAGGTCACGCCAACACGCAGCCACGGGGGTCAAAGGCAGGATGGTTTAGACATATGCAAGGGAAAAAAAAAAAAAAAACAAACCAACCCAAACCACTGTTGTGGTACTGTCAGTTAAACTCAGAAAAAAAACCCACCACCCTCCTGCAAAGCTGCACTGGACCAACAGGAGTGGAAAGTGCTACAACCAGGCAGAGATTTTCATCTGAGGTTGCATCCAGGGAAGGAAATCAGAGGAGGCAGCGCATCCATCCATCCATCCATCCCTCCCTCCCAGTTGTACTCAACGAAGAAACCCCGTGGGCAATCTTCCAGTTGACTAATAGACGTTGGCCTGGTTTTTTTTTTTCCCCCCACAAAGGCTGCCTGCGTCACAGCAGTTTCTGCTGGTTGTGTTTCTTCCCTATAAGCTCCTAGTAGGAGCTGAGCTAATTTGGTCTCAGTGGGAGTTATTGAGCTCCTTTGTAAAAGGAACGAAGCCTGGGGCTCGATTAAGGGATGCCCAAAGACTGCAGGGGTTGGGCTGACCCCAAAAATCAGAACGCGTGACAGACGCGTGTGCAACACAAGCACAGGAGCTGATGGGTCTGTGCTGCCCTCGGAAGAGGCAACTTGGGATGGGTTAGAGGGGAAATATAGTGAAGGATTTTCTTGGCCCACGTTGATCCGTGCGCTCCACAAAACCCTGCCCACACGGGATCTGTAGGTGCTGCAGGCACAGAAAATAATTTTCAAGAATCTGGGGGGTTGCAAGGGCAAGTTTTGTTGTTTTGTAGAATCAGCTTCATAAAAATCTTCCCAGGATTATGTTTTCTAACTCAAGTGCACCGTTGCTTTCTCAGAACTCCTGCTCTTCCTAGAGAGAGCAGAACTCAGGTATGAAACAAGCCCTGCAGTCAGACAGACTGTGTTCATCTGAACACTAAAATAATTAGTGATATTGAAAAAAAAAAAAAAATCACCTGGAAATAACAGCGCAGCACAAAAGCTGCGTGCAGAAATAAAGTTGTGGCAACAAAGGATGGCTTAAAATGGGGCTAGGATCAGAACTAGGCTCTAAAAACATGAGAAGGTGACAGAGAGGGCATTTTCCAGCCCGACACATTACCGTTCAGCCTGGGCCCTCCTCCATATCTCCTGTAGAAGAAATCAGCCACGTACTCCGATATCCTCTTCATGATGGATATTTTATCCGGGTGGAGTTTGCCGTGCGAGCACAGGCAGGCTGTGTTGTCAATAGGTTTTGGAGGAGTGGATTCATCCAGCCATTTCTGCAGCCACTCGAGAGAGATGAAGTCGTACGGAGAACCTGGGAGGGGATAAAAGCAGAAAGAGAAACAAGCCCATGCGTGTCAGCTACAATACCAGCAGATGGTATTTTATAATTACTCTGATATTCAACAGTACTTTTAAAAATGAACAAGCCATCACTGTTGAATAAATCTCAGCAGTACCAAGTTTTCAAACATCTGATTGAGCTTCTCCCATCCAACGCTCATCTCAGTATGCTTTAGAAGCCGGGAGCTACGTGGAATCGAAGAGACGCGAGCAGCAGCGGTCATCTCCAACTCGAGCAATCGATATGAAACGGTGGAGTGCTCCAAACAGGAGCATTTCCAGGCTGCTAAACACTTCCTGGAGAGTAGTCGAGGAAAGGAGGAGGCTTTCCCATCGAGGGACAGATATATTTAAATTAGGAATATACATTAAAGGCTTTTTCTCTAACAGAGCGAGCTCATCGGGGTAAACTGAAACATAAAAGGCAACAATAGCAAAGAGACAAGGTCAGGGGCTCAGCCTGTCCCTTCACCGCCCTGAATTTCAGTGTTATTCTGGGCTGCTCTTACAACTCTGGATGAGAAACACTCGTGCAATTTAAGGGCAAAAGGAAACTTGCTCTAATTTTTCAGCACAAGCTTGATTTTTCTTGAAGCAGAGCAGCGGGCTCGCCCTTGTTTGCTAAAGGAGAAACACCTCGCACAAAGCCAAGGGTCAGGGTGGGGGGTGGGCATCTGAACAAGCAGTGAAACAGGTCTGGGTGAAACCCCCAAAGCCTCACCCAGACCGGGTGTTGATTTTGGATTGGAGAGAGGATATTAACCCCTTACTGCTGACATGAGGAGGGCAGCTCTGAAACTGAGGGGAAGTGTAGCTGTTAGTTACATTTATCAATGGAACAAAAATCCTTCGTGTTTCATGCAAAGGAGCAAGAGAGAAGCTACAGGAAAGTACTCTGTCTTCTTTGTGAAGCTGGGCTTCAAACCCTCTGCTCATCTGCAGCAGAAAAATCAGTGGCTTTTTCATCTTACGCAACGCCATCCGAGATGCGCAGCCGTGACCTCCAGAGAATTGCAACGCTGTCAGAAAGGGTTTGCTAGTTTGGGATGAAAGCTGCCTCCCCCAGAAAGTACGTTTTTCTGGGGCAGGCTACACAAAGCTGGCAGAAAAACATGTCTGCACAGCTGCAGAGAGAGTTCCAGAGCTCCTGTGAGATTGGAGCTGGAGCAGCTCTGGGATAGTGCTGCCTCCAGCCATGTTAGCAAGGTGCCAAGGCCAGGAGCAGGCTGTGGGTGCCCTCAGGGCAGTGCTTTAGGTCCAGCCAACTTCAAATTGGGGCAGAGGAGCTTTACTGAGGTGCTGGAGCACGGCCAGAGAAGGGCAGTGGAGCTGGGGAAGGGGCTGGAGCACAAGGCTGATGAGGAGCGGCTGAGGGACCTGGGCTTGTTCAGCCTGGAGCAAAGGAGGCTCAGGGGAGACCTTCTGGCTCTGACAGCTCCCTGAAATCCAGGAGGGGGGAGCCAGGGGGGGTCGGGCTCTGCTCCCAAGGAACAAGTGACAGGACAAGAGAAAGCAGCCTCAAGGTGCCCCAGGAGGGGTTTAGGTTGGAGCTGAGGAACAATTTCTTGCCCTTGAGGGTTGTCCAGGGCTGTCCCAGGCTGCCCAGGGCAGTGGTGGAGTCCCTGTGACCCCTGGAGGGGTTTCAGAGCCGTGGAGCTGTGGTGCTGAGGGCCATGGGTCAGTGGTGCCCGGGCAGTGCTGGGTTAACAGTTGGACTTGATGATTTTAAAGGTCTTTTCCAACCTGAACAATTCTATGATTCTACTCACACCTGTAAAAAACCATCTTTTTGAGATTTATTCCTCTGTCGTGTTGGAAATGTCAAAAGCAAACTAAGGGGGAGAGAAAGCACAGCAGAGTTGTGCTTGCTGCTCCCTTTTAAGGGTGACTCAGGGCAGATTCATACTTCCACCACCACTTTGATTTAACAGTGACATTTTAACACTGCTCAGACTTGCAGGTTCTCAGCAAGATGAGCTGTGACACTCTCCTGGCCGTGAGTTAAGTGCCCATTGTCTGCAAGCCCGGGTTGATAAATTGAAGAGGCAGACACAGTCAGGACTGAGGATCTGCAAGTTTGGCTACTCCAATCTCACTGCTCGTTCTGAGCACCGAATATTAAAAACTAAACATCATTTGTCTAACAGGCTATGCAGTTAAACATGTTTTGAAGTCTTTAATTAAAAATTTCCTGGAGTTTTTAGGAGATGCACATAGTGGAGAGAAATTCTCCATGCTGGAGACACATAGCAAGTGTCCCTCCACGTGCTTGGAGGGAGATGGAAGAGGAGAAACAAGGTGGGGAATAAAAATCCTTGTGCTCAGATATGCTAAGGTGACAAGACACAAGGAAAGGATTAACCCTGGTCATTCATTGGATGGACTGCAAATCTTTGAAGAATTGCTGGGAAGGAATCAAATAATTTTCTGCTGGAGGTCAGGCGTTCTCAGACCCCGTCACCTGCTGATTAATTCCCATCAACAGCTCCCAAACTTGCCATGAGTTGGCAATCTGAGACTGGCCAGTTCTTCCATGAGCAGCTAACGAGAGGAGCTGGCAGAGGAAACCAGTCACAATGCGTAGAAGCAGGAGACTGACTGATGGGAAAGGAGCGAGAGGGAGTTAGCTACACTGGAGGGCATGAGAATGAACGAGTAAGAGGAGAAATAATGGGTTAAGCAGAAAAACAAAGTGAGGGAAAGCAAATCCTAAGCATGCACGTAGCAACAACAGCCAGCGATCGCTCTCCTCTTCCGCAGGACTGCGGTGAAGAGTTCAGGCCACCAAAGCGAGTTGGGGGTTAGTGACAAAACACAACTAATCTTAACGGTCTACAGCAAAATACTACCACAATATCTTACAGACCAGCTTCAGCGGGTAACCTTTTGTAGAGCTCCTTCACCTCTTCGTGTTTGATCTTGCCCCTGGCAACGCTCTGTTTGCGCATCTCGGCCATTTCGTTGCACCACTCCTCAAACTTGCAGTTATCGCGCTCTACCAGCTCCTGCAGAAAAGCTGTTGGGAAAGAAGGAAAATCAGTTGTTTCAAAAGGAAAAAAAAAAAAAAAAAAAGCCAATTATGTTCATTACCCCTGCGACCGATTATCTGGGGATAACAAGCAACCCTAAAAATTGCCCCGATACACGAGGTCTTGCCGAACGCCAAGCGCGCGGACGTTGCTCTCTCCAATACTGATGGTTGTAGGTGATTAAACGCAACCGTCCTGCGTAACACAAGAAAATAATTTACTGGGGGTTGGTTGCTGCCTTGAGAGAACCCTTTGCCCGCTAACAAGCTCGCGCCGAGCGCTGGCAGTCTTGCAAAGTGCAGCAGGGGTTTGGCGAGAGACTGTGGAGCCGGACGCTCCACTGCCTGCTACAATCCCTCTGGCTCCAGCCGTTTCTCTGCCTCCCGCCGTGAGTGGCTCCTCTCTGTGCTGCCAAGGTCCCAGCATTCCCAGGGGAGAAGCAACAGCTTTGCACCCTACGGATACACCTGAAAAAGCCTGTCCAGGCGTGCAGCCCCGTGAGCTTCAGCGAGAGGGGTCGAGCACATAGCAAAGCCAAGGGCAAAAAGCCCTCAGGAGATGGGAGATAAGCTGGGGCAGATCTCGCCTGGCAAAGTGAGGGAAACGGGAATTTTTGCTGTCCCTGATGGAAAAAAACAAAATAAGACAACAAGCAAACGAAACCTCAGTAGGGGGAAAAAAAGAAGATAAAGCACTTCCCTCACAGGGTTGGTGTGTGAGGGAGGGGGAAAGCACCACTTATCTGAAGCCTTTTCCTATTTAGAAGGATTTTGAAGAGCTAAAACATTTCCAGAAATGTTAACGCTCACATGGCCACAGAGCAGAACATCCACCTTGGGTGAATATACAGTATGAAAAAACAACCAGCTTGACCCCCCCCTTGAGGTCAGAGCCAAGTTATGTCTCTCCACTGTCCCGGAAAAGCCGCTTTTAACAGCATCAAAGCAAAATGCCTCAAATTTACAGTTGCATGAAACCACCCCGCAACCGCACGGCTCGACTGCTGCCCTTCACTCCCTGTTCCCTGGCAGCCTTCCAGGGGAAACAAAGGCAACCGCGGGGCCGCGCAGGAATTCAGAGCTGGGTGGAGAGGCTTTCGCCGAGTTATTGTTTTGAGCAAAGGGGTAGGAGGAAAGGGAGCAGGAGATAGCTCAGGAAACAGCCTGGAAAGGCAGAGCTGAGGCAGGAATTAGCACTAATTCCCAAAGTTGCGTGGCTCTGAGGGTGGGTTTTAGTGAGGAGGGGGCTGGAAAAAGGTTTTAGGTTTTATTAGGGGGGAGAAAAATTGCTTTATGATTTATCCCCTCTGCACCCAGATCATCTGAGCGGAGTCCAAAGGGGACCTGCCACCTCCGCTGTCCCTGCTTCACAGAAGAGCAGAACCCCCCTCCATCCCCAACCAGCACCAGGGGCCTAATTAATATTTCTAATCAAGCAACGAGCAAATGCAAAGCATCATTAAATCCACAGGCCAAACCCACAGGGATTTCTGCCACCCCCAGTAATTCTAAAGCAAGGCACGAACGCACTCGCACAAAACTCCTGCTAAGGGCTCCCATCCTCTTGTTTTCATGCCATTTATTCTCACTATGGCAAAGATTAAGCCCTCGCAGAAGAAACCTGACATCTGTCAGATTTATTCACCCCCAGTACAGCGTGTGCACTGCCGATGACATTTAACCACGCGGCTCTCCTGTCACCTTCAGGAACCTGAGCGGTTCCTGGGGGATCCTGGCTGCAAATCCCCGTGCCGTCGCTGCAACACGTGGTTCCCAGTGGGATGAGCTCCTCCTAACCCCTTTCCATCAACACAGGATCATTTGGAGTTGGAAGAGACTTTTGAGATCTAGTCCAAACCTTCCCCCAGCATGGCCAGGGCACCACTGACCCATGGCCCTCAGCACCACAGCTCCACGGCTCTGAAACCCCTCCA
>JANHGN010015844.1:23516-33621 GCA_024605025.1 Megaceryle maxima
TCCAGCCCCTTCCCCAGCTCCGTTGCCCTTCTCTGTCCACGCTCCAGCCCCTCCATGTCCTGCTGGGAGTGAGGGGCCCAAAACTGACCTCAGGATTTGAGGGGCAGCCTCCCCAGTGCCCAGTCCAGGGGAACAATTCCTGTCCTGGTACTGCTGGCCACACTAGTTCTATTTCCATCTAGAAGAGCAATGTCCAAGTGGGTACAGAGGTGGGATCATCAAGTGAACATTATTGAAGGCCTCATGAATGGGGATCACAAAAAGGGCTTTGAGCAAAACCCCAACTCCTGGCTCACCTGAAGGACGATGAGACAAGATGAAGTGGCCAAGAGAGTATCAAAGAGCCAAGGCTCACTCACCTGGTACTTCGACTGTCAGCGATTTCTCCCGGGTTTGCAGCCTGTACACCAGCATGTAAGCGTTGCGTGAGCAGTGAGTCCCCTTCCCGCACTTGGGTTTGCGAGTCTGAGATTTCGAAGGTTCCGCTGCGGTACAGAAGGTAAAACATCATTAATGCACAAGCTCGTTTAGCGATTCTCCGTTAGCGGGATGAGTTTGCCACCTAGCCGGCTTCCCTCTCCCTGCCATGCTCTGCCAGGCCTCTTTTTGCCAAGCACTGGGTTTGGCATGAGCCAAAACTGTATCCCAAAACAAGACTCAAATCCCTCCAGCGTTTCTGGAGGCAGGGAAATTCAAAGGGACTAAAATTAGGAGCTTCTTCTGAACCGCCCTTGTACAAGAGCCTTTCTTCTCTCCTCAGTTAAACCTCAAACGAGCCAAAAGCAGCACTTGCAAAAACATCCCTTCTCCCCACTGCGTCTTCTTCTGGTGTCCTGACACAAAAGAAGAGAGGCAGATCCTCAGGGAAGAAAAAAAAACCCCAACTTATTCACAGGTGATTGTATATGGGAAAAAACACGCGGCCAACAGAGCCTTTGGGTAGGTGAAGAGCTGTGGAAACGGTCAGCAGCTGCAGGGGGGGGGGGTGGGGGTGTGTGTGTGATGTGAACTTGTGCTGCAAGAGTCACCGTGTCCAGATGTGCCGTCAGGCAAGAAAAAACACTATCTACAGCTGCAGCCTCAAAAATCAACCCCTTATTATTTTTGTTAAAAAATAATAGATAAACAAACAACCCTCCATAGGTCAAACTCTTAAATGGAAGGTTGAAATATTCAGATAAAGTGTCTGCGTTTCCCAATTTCTGGAAAACTTCACATGCCTCTCCCACATCAGCCAGGGCACTTCCTAGACCCTCTTGATTTGCATTTTTCTGCAGATGTTTTCTCAATTGTTCCCATCTGCACACTCCGGCCGCAGGACTCTCCCCGCTTTACGTTACTGACCTTCTCCTGTTGCTGCTGCACGAGTTTGCAACAAAGAAGAGTCTCAGTTTTGCTTGGAGTGAGCAAATAACACCAACACACAGTTAAAATGTTATGGCTTCTAAACTCCAGAGCCTTTTAAACACACTTTACTTCTATTCTTCAAGCAGCCTCGTAGTTCAGCGAGGATATTTACTCGCAGTTAAGTGTAAACCTTTACAAGATCAAGGTTGCAGCAGTTTATTTAATTTGATTCCCCCCTCCTTGGGTAACTTGGGAGGTTAAAACGAAAGGCTGAGCAGCTCTTGTTTCTTTTTGGAGCTTATTTTTTCTATCTCACACCACTAGATGTCTAACCAGCTTCAGCCATTGGGTTGGAAGCATGTGGTAGGAAAACATTAACAGGATGACAAAGCTGCTCTGGCAGCAGGCAGCGTTTCTGTGCGTCGTGATGAAACGCAAGAAGGCGTTTGCCAGCCAGAGAGCTGAAAATCAAGCGGTGTCAAGTAGACGTGCGTGTGGAAGGGAATGGGAGAGGGAGGCGAATGCCCCAGGCTCAGGCTGATGTGGCTTTACAACAAACCAAGGGAGTAAATGCAGCTGAAGGTGTCTTTTTGTTAAGCTGTTTAAAGATGTTTTAAAGAAAGGTTTGGGTTTCGTCAAGTCCTCCTTGTGGCAAAGCACGAGGGTCCTGGTGGGTCAGCATTTCTGAGAAAGGGTTGCTTGCTTTATCTATATAAATTTCACTTATGGAGTGAAATGCTATTTATTCTGGCATTAAATTCCCTGTTTCTGACAAGGCAAAGCATCCTGTGCTAAGGAACGCTGAGCACCTGCAAACCCAAGCACTCAAAATGCCCCTTTAATGCTGAACTGCTTCCATATCTCCACTGCAGACCAAGAAACCCGGGGATCCGGCCTCAGCCCAAGCTCTACAAGAAACCACGACCCTGTGATGTCCAGGCAACGCAATTTTCCAGTGCAGTGCTGGCAGAAGATGAGCCAAAGATGGTAGAAGAGCAAAAAGGAGAAGTAAAAAAAAAACGTGTAAGAGATTTGTCTTCCGAGCTGTTATTTGGATCAAGATTTTTCATGGAGACTCCTTACTGCCTCCAAGTCAAACACCTCAGTGGAAATAAAAACACAACGTGTTAAGGAAACTGAAAATAATCCTGTTATCTGCTCCTCGGCCTCCTCTTGCACGGCAGCCAAGGAAGCAACAACTTGCCTGGTTCATCCTGATAGGCAAATGCTGCCTGAGTTATCAGCATCTTATCTGCCACATGGCAGCAAGGGAAATACTAGAGGCATCCATCCCGAGGTGCAGGTAAACACTCACACGGGGCCAAAATCAAGAAAACTGGGCTGCAATTAACAGCACTGCCACTTCACACCTTACTCCTAAGGTGTGACAGCACGTGTAGGAGTGATTTTGAGAGTAACAAGGCCACCTCATATTCAGCCTCCGTGTTTTAGTGGGGGAAAAAAAAAAAAAAAAGTTATTTTAAAAGGGCACTCACAACTTAAAGGTTTTACCTAGATCTTCCTCAATCCCCAACTGCAGTTTCTTCCCCTCCATTTTTTCTATGTCTTCATCGTTGAATTTGTACCACTCGCCCGTCTGCGGGTCCTTCACGTGGGCGATGTAGTGCCCAGAGTAGGCACTGACGCCTCGGTGTATGAGGACAGCGCTGAGTTCGTACACGTAGACACCGTCTGGAAGGGAAGTGGAAGTTACGCAGCGCACAGGGTGAAACAGGACAGAGCTTCTCTTTCCTAGAGCTTAATCTTTTTGTGAGGCAGAGGATAAAGACTTGCATTTGAACTCGCATCTCTCCAAGGATTCGCTAAGTAGGTTGTGGCTTCCACGACCCCTTAGAGAGGTGGTGGTTTGAAACAGGCTTCAAACAATTTTTCCATCAAAAAGAGACCTCGGAGTAGATCTCCTTCTGCCTGCCAAGGGATGGTGGGTAAAGGTAATGACAAGCAGCACACAGAACTCACTTTTCTGCTCCATGAAAGGCTCCATGTCAAGCAGCTCGGAGAAGCCGATGTAGGTGTTCAGCTTTTTCTTATGGCCGGTTTGTCTGTGAAGAAGCAAAGCTTTGGTTCAGGGGAGAGCAGCAAGAGTTCACACCTCCACATAACTTCCCCTTAAAACCCACTGAGCAGCCCCTGAGGGGCTCACGCACGCAGCTCGAGCCTCCATCTCTCCGATTAACGCAGGAAGAGAGGAGCAGAGGACTTCCCAGGGGCCCCATTTTGACAGCTCTGGCCAGAGAAGACCAACCTGTCGAACACGAAGCGCATCAGCTGCAGGTTGAGCGTGCAGGGAAGACTGAGCAGCCTGATCTTCCTCGTGGCGTTCTGCTTACTCTGACAAGTCTCGCAAAAATAACGATTGTCCCCTTCTAATTTTTCTTCCTGGAAGGGGAAGACAGAAAGGTCTTGAGAACAGGTTACTGTTGATAAACCAACCAGTCCAAGCTACTCAACAGCTGCAGACTGAAAAAGCACAGAAGTGATTTTAACCATTTAAGTGTCTCCCCAGCTGCCTTCCAAAGTAACCTCTTGGTTAAAACATTAATAAATGCATTTTACAGCACGGCTGCTCCCACTTTAAGGAGAATTTTAGCCCTCGGGTTTGCTCACAAGGGTCTGTCAGGTTTGCTCCCCACTTGACTGAGCTGGTTTATACCAACGAGAGCTACAGAAAATTATTAAATCGCCTTTTTACGAGCTTGCACGGACCAAGTTAATGTAAAGCCACATTTTCGCCTGGAAACCACAATCCTCTCGTGCTTGGCCACGCAAAGATCCCCATGTAAGAGTCACCACTGGCACCTGAGTAAATCTGTTGGCAGGATTAGGTGGGAGGAGAACTCCAACCACCCTGAAGCAGGTCACTGGGTTGTTTTGTTTGAAGGAGGAGCGGACAAACTTGAATTTGGCCATTTCAGGAGTTTAACTCACGTACACAAACCAGTCTTTTTTCATAGCAGACCTTCTGCAAGCGGAGCAACCGGTTTGCTGAGCACCTGCCCAACAGCTCAGGTGCAGAGTCATGTTTTGGGTTAGTTCTGTCCTAAATATTTGGAGTTGAATTCACACATTAAACCTTTCATGTGCTGGATCTGAACTTAAGATCTAAGCAAATTTACAAGTGGAATTAAAAGCACTTGCAGCTGTTCCTGCAGCTATTCCTGGCCCTCCCCAGGATTTTTGAGAGCACATTTTTGAGGGGGCAATGGCCCCTGTTGCCATGCAGATGAGCACAGATACAGAAAAACACAAAAAGCACCATTCTTGTGATGCAATCCATGACAAAGAACACAGAGACTTCTTGCCAGACTTTGGGGGACTTCTTCCGAACTTTCCTGGGAAAGCCTTTTAACTAAACATGTGGCTTTAAATGCTTTTTAAAGTCAAGCCACGTGCATGTGCTACGCTTTGGTCTAGGACTGCTCTTTGACTCAATTCTCATTTTATCAATCTACAGAAATAAATATTTCTTTTTGGATTCATCTTGCTGAGACAACTCAATCGCTCAGCTATCAACCCTGAAGGCTGTTGAGTGAAGGAATTAAAACATCTTGCTAAGAATAGCAGAACTCAAACCATAACAAGCTCATACCTTAAGAAATTCTGTTATACAGTCTGTCAGCTGCTTGTGCCCTTGGATGTTTAACTCCAGCTCATAGAATTTCGACACGAGTTTGGACTCCCTGCCACACTGGTTGCAACTAGGATTAAAATACCAAACAAACAAAGACAAAAAACACATAAGGACAGTTCACTGGTTCGTGTGTTTGAACTCGCCAGTCAAATACTCCTTGAGCTACAAAACCAGGAGAAAAATTAAGTCAGAATGAATGTGTTTCACAGCTCTACAGCCTGAAAACTCTGCAAGAAGACCAGCATCTACCAGGACAAACAGGAGCATCTGCTCACAACTCACATACACTATTTTGTATCATTTTTGAGGTGAAATCCACAGTTCTGAGAACGTGGGGATGAAAACAGGACACCAGAGTATGGTATTTTCTGGCTACGGGGACTTCACTTCCCATTAACTTCAGGTTTAATTGGGAAATTTTCATTAAGAGATTAAAAGCAGCCGATGAATTGCAACAGCACCAGAACCTGGAAACCTAAAAAGCTCTTAAAATGTTTTGGTGAAAGGTTACCTGCCCACCCCAGTTGTCAGGAGAGACCTTGCCCCTCCTTCAAAACTCTTCCAAAATGTTTTAAATATTTACATAAAGGTTCTTCCCCAAGATCAAATACTTACACGGTGACATAGGCGTACTCTCCACAGAACTGCTTCTGCACAATGTTTCGAACGTCAGGGTTTTTTTGTTTGGATAAAGTATCTTCCAGCAGTGACATGAACAGCTTTGAAAACTCCTGGGCATCCTAGAAGAGAAAAGAGAGTCCCTTAACAAAACCCAGCAGCACAAAGCCCCTATCACAACCTCGTCACTAATTTACTGCTAATTACCCCGAGCTCTACACACATTGGCTGGCAGTGGAGGCTCCCCCGTGCACTGAATAGAGGAGAAAAAAAAAAAAAAACAATCAAAAACCACTAGTCTGGAGAAGTAAAGAAAAAAAAAGGAGGAATTTGCCTAAAAGTAGCACGAGGCCCCCAGTGTGAGACCACGGCAGGAGAGAACCTGGCTCCCGGCCAGCCGTGCTGGGTGGTTTGACTTCTGCCCCGTTCTTCCTTCTGCCCTGCTCCTCATAGGGCTCTGGAAGGGAAAAAAAGACCCACTCCTGCAGTTTCTGTGCTGTTAAGGCTCGTTTGTCAAAGCTCAGCACACAATACAAGCTGCCTGGCTGGCGTTGTAGGTGAGAAGGGAAAGAAAAACACCCTAAAAACGAGGAGCTGCCCTGGGGGTTGGTTCTGTCCTGCAAGGCTCGGAGCTTCCCCGCACCTCCCAGGGTCTTCCTCTTCCCACCTTGGCTCTGCTTTGCTCTCCCTTTCTGAAAACAGAACAGGTTTGGCCTCTCCCAGCTGACCTTCAGTATCGCCGGTCAGCGGCGACCGCTTCCTTCCCTTCCTGAGGAAACGCAGCCGCTGCTCCGGCCCTTCCTCCAATGATCTCCCTCTTGCTTCTTGAAGTCTATCTTCACTCTGTGCCTTTCCCCTTCGCCTTCAGCGAGAGCCCCACAGGGTCCATCTGCGGTGACTGTCCCCCTCTACTTGCACCTTCTCTGCCCCACATGCATGCGTTGGACCTTGGCTGGGTCCCTGTGACCCAACCAAACATCATCTTGCCCTTCAAGGCCCCTTCAACCCCCGCTGAGCTCCCCACCTGGGAGGATCGGCCCATAAAGCACCTGCCAAAGGACCTTCACAGCAGCTTCAGCTCCAACCCTGCACAGTGTCAGCGTCAGTTAGATGCTAACATCTCTCCTTGTCCCCATCTCGCTGCTCCCTGGGCTCCTCCTGACCCGCCCCCAGGCTCTTCCCTGGGCTCCTCCTGACCTCCAACACCAACAGGAAGGACTCAGAGCACAGCTCCTCCATTTGTGTTGGTACCAAGCAGCAGAACCCAGCTCAAAGATGCTAAAATAACACAAAATGGCATTTTCACGCTGCTTCAAATAAGGTAACTCCTCAAGGGAGCCCACCTCAAACTTACCTGCTGCTGCCCCGTGTCCAAGCCCAGCGCTTTGACGAACCCCGAGGGATCGATGTATCTCCTCTTGCTGTTCTGCAGCAGGGCAAACAAGTACTGCAGGTGTTCACAAATGGTCTGTGGCTCGTAGTCTGTTAAAAAAACCAACAGGTTGCCCAAGTTACAGTGAGGAAATCACAGCAAGACATAATTGTTCCAAGTAATCTGCTCGTTCTTTCTTTGTATGGTTAAATTTAATGGTTAGGAATGGTGGGCCTTTTTTAAAGCTGTTTTAACCTATCACAAGAATCACAATCACGAGTCTGTGATGACAGCAAAGTCCCACTCCAGGCAAACTATTGTAAACTCATTCAGGTCAGAAAATACCCTTAAGATCATGAAGTCCAACTGTAAATACCTCGCAGGGCCTCGCACGAGCAAAGAGTTTATGCAGCATGCGATGACCACCCCATAACAACAGCTTCTTTTTGACCTTCAACAGTGAAATATCATTTTAAAATATCATAAACACAGCAATTGAAGGAATCAGGTAGCTGCTCTGACCCGGAGGGCACCTATAGGCCCACACCATACACAAAGGGATGTCATCCAAGGCCACTGTGGGTGATTGGGAGCCTTGTTTGCATCAGGGACCTAAATTTTCACCCTCCCATGGGACAAGTGCAGCTCCACAGTAACACAGACCAGCCCCAACCCACGTGCTTCCACCTCCAGCACCATCATTAAGCTGGGAACCAGTCTGGGCAGCAGCCCAGCAAGAAATCAACCCAAATTGGACATTTCAATGAGAGGTCATGCCAAATTAAGAAATAACTTGGAGAAAGGTGGGTTTGTTCCCAAAAGCCAAGTGACGGACTCAAAACCAACACCACGGAGATCGGATGAGTGGTTGTAGCTTCATCCGTCAATACACGTCCCAGGAAAACAAGCAAACCCACTCCCATTCGTGGCCTTCACCCACCTTTGTCTTTCGGGATGCCCTCTCCGGCTGCGTACTCGCTCGGACACAAGTAGAGGGCTTGTCGGAGCTCCAGGTTTAGGAACCACATCTGTAAGAAGGTGTTCACGTAGCAAGTGGCTCCCAGGTTGGTTAAGCCCACGAAGGCATTCTGAGGTGAGACAGAAAGCAACGGGCATCAATCGCCGCCGCAGAGGAGCGAGAGCCAACCCAGCAGTGGCCACTGGTTACCAGGAAAACACCGGACAAACAGCCACATTCCAACCCCCCTGGCTACAAGAGGTGGCACCTCCGCCTGTCCCCATCTTTCCCCCACAAGTGGGAAGGGTTTCTTGGAGGGAAGGAGGGAAGGAGGGAAGGAGGGAAGGAGGGAAGGAGGGAAGGAGGGAAGGAGGGAAGGCGGGAAGGAGGGAAGGAGGGCTACCTTCTTTCTGCGCTCACAGTTGGGGTCGTCGATGTTGTGGAAGCTGTTCTCATCTATCTCACCCAGCCAGACGTGCTCCCCGATGCCCACCAGGCAGTTGGGGTTCCCCCGGCAGTTCCTCCTGTAGAGCCAATTGTCACCCTCGTGGAAGGGCCACTGGTGTCCCTTGTTGGGGAGTGATTGTGGGGGATAAGGACAACAAGGGGAACCACAGAATTCTAATTAAAGTGAATAGGTGAGTCCCTCACACCGCCTAAAAACGGTGGCTATGGACAAACAAGGAGATGGAGAACTAGAGGGAGAGGAAAAAAGGGGAGGCCAGGGAAGAGTACAGGACCTGAGGTGGTCCCCTACATCTGGGGAGCCAGGTGGGAAGAGGAGTCCTCCAAAACTCTGGGGACATCCCTATATCTGGGGATGCAGACAGGGAGAAGGGTCCTCCACATCCTTGAGTGGGTCCCCTAAATGTGAGGGGCTGGGCAAGGAGAGGGGCTTCCCACAACTCTGAGGGCAGACGGCCCTGTATCTGAGAAGCCAGACAGGGAGAAGGGTCTCCTGCAGACCCAAGGGGGTTCCATGTATTTGAGCCAAGCAAGGAGAGGGATCCCCCACAACCCTGGTGGAGGTCTCCTAAAATCTAAGGGGCTGGGCAGGAAGAGGGGACACCCCAGCGCCGAGGAACGGGGGTCCTAAAGAAGGGAATACGGGGGGGCCTTCGGTGCTTTCCCAAACTCATGGGAGGGAGGAACGTGGGGTACCCCCAGCCCGGGGGGAGTGAGAGGCCCAGAGAAAGGAAAAGGGGAGCCCCCAAACCCGGGAGGGAGAAGGAGATTTGGGGTCCTTTGAGGGCCCAGGTACGGGTCGGGTAGGAGGCGGAGGGCGGACCCGGGAGGGGAGCGGGCCCGGGGCGGGAAGGGTCCCGGCGGTACCGGCAGGCTCCGCGTTGGCAGGGCTCCAGCCGGACGCGGTAGGCCGCTTCGATGTGCTCCTGCGCCACCGCCTCGGGCGGCACCGTCTCGGTCCAACGCCACGCCGCCTTCTCCAGCTGCAACCGCGGAGCCATCGCCGCCGCTCTCCGCCCCCCCCCTTCTCCGGCCCGGGCCTGCCCCAGCCCCGGTGCCAGCCCCAGTGCCGGTCCCGGTCCGGCCCCAGCCCGGTCCCGCCCGGCCCCTCCCGCCGCCACCGCCAGTGACGCCACAAGCGCGACAAGTGGCCGGGCGCGAGTCGCTGACGTTACCAGCTGCGACGCGCGACGCGCAGTGCGCCGGGAGGGGGCGTGGCCTTCGCGCGCCGGGAGGGGGCGGTTCCTCTGGCCCGGCCACGCCCCCCAGGCTGCGCGTGGCCCCTTGGCCCCCCGCCCCCAGTACCGCCCATACCCCCTCGGACCGTAACCATCCCCCCCGGGCCGCCCGTACCCCTCCCCTCTGGACTCCAGACTATGCCACTCGCACCCCCGTACCGGCCATGTCAGCCCAGCCCCCTGTGCCATAACCCCCCCACCATCCATACCCCCCATATCCATCCCGCGCATCCATCCCGCGCATCCATCCCATCCAGCCATCCCATCCCAGCCATCCCCTCCCATCCCACCTGGACTCTCATATCATCCCCCCAGCACCCCTATACCATTCTCCCCCCCCGACCCCAAAACCAATCCCCCCCCCCTACCCCCCCCCCCTCCCCCCCCCCCCCCCCCCCCCCACCACCCCCCCCCCCCACACCACCCCCCCCCCCACCGCCCCCCCCCCCCCCCAC
>JANHGN010015845.1:3749-33156 GCA_024605025.1 Megaceryle maxima
AGGTGAGGTTGGCTGGGGCTCTGAGCAACCTGCTCTAGTTGCAGATGTCCCTGCTCCCTGCAGGGGGGTTGGACTAGATGACTTTTAAAGGTCTTTTCAACCCAAATTCTCTGATTCTGTATTGCAGGGTAGAAAAGTAAATAACGTGTACAATGTTCCATATAGTGGCTGGTTTTCCAGCTTCCCCCTCTGTCCCTGCAGCTTAGGGTAGAACACGGTGAATGAGCTGAGGTTAGTCTTTGTTAGCGCTTTGTTGTCCACGGTCATGGAGATGGTCACTATCACCCAAGACTGGTTAGGGCTCCAGGCTGTTACATTCTTCGTACACAGATGGGCGAAGAGGCATCAAGTCCCAGCACTCCACATGTGTGCTCAGATCAAAACAGATCAGGTGTGGTCATATCTGCGCTCTCTGACGGCCTCTTAAAGCAGGTTGGGGCTTCCAAGTGCGAACTGAGTTTTGACAAATGCTGTTCCTCTTGTGGAGCCCTTGGTCTAATGATTTTTTAAGTCATTTGGGGTTTCTACTCACGTGGTTGTTTATTGAGTAGAGAAATATCACTTCAGTCTATTTCTTCTTTTTTTCCCCTTGTGCTGTCTCCTCATCATTCTCTTTCCCCAGTCCAGCCCGCAGCAGGAAGCCTTACTGGTTGCCTTTCTTGCAGAACCGGCTCTATCAGGCCATTCAGAGAGCTGATGACATCCTTGACCTGAAGTTCTGCATGGATGGAGTTCAAACAGCCCTGCGGAATGAGGATTATGAACAAGCAGCAGCTCACATCCATCGCTATCTGTCTCTGGACAAATCAGTGATTGAGCTCAGTCGTCAGGGCAAGGAAGGTGAGTACAGTGCGTGAGGGGAAGCTGAGAAGTCACCTTGCCAGTAGAAAACTGGAGGCTGCATAATTTCTCACAGCAGATAGACAAAGCAGAAGATGTAATGATAGCCCAAGATCTTAGTATGCTATAGAGTAACATAGAAATTCATATCTTTGAAGCCTTATTAGGTTTGAATTATCATGAATTGAAATAAGAGTTTCTGGCACACAGCTGTGATAGTATTTCAGAAGCTAACTGGGTGGAGGACAAAACATTCAGGACAAAAGAAGTGGGGGAGAAGGCTCTGTCAGGAACTGTTGTGGTGTTACAGTGTGCTACCCAGCAGAGCAAGTGGCAATGAAGTAGGAAACTGCCTAATCCCTAAAATAAATGTCCTGGTTTGATGTGTGCACATCCTCCACGCAAGACCACAACATTAGCTGTGTGTGTCTCACACGTACCTGTCTTTCTTTGCCTTAAGGGAATTCCAGTGTGTCTTCTGCCTTCTCACCTTAGGGCTGTGCAGTGTTGGCCTCTCTCCTGGGGAAAAAAAAAAGTAGCCCTTGATACAAAACTAACATTGTGCTGTCGCTTTTCCCTTTCTTTTCTGTCCTTCTGAGCAGGGGGTATAATTGATGCCAACCTGAAGCTCCTGCAGGAAGCAGAGCAGCGCCTGAAGATGATTGTCACAGAGAAGTTCGACACAGCTATGAAGCAGGGAGACCTGCCCCACGTGGAACGGTTCTTCAAGATCTTTCCTCTGCTGGGTTTACATGAAGAGGGGCTGAGCAAGTTCTCGGAGTACCTCTGCAAGCAGGTAACAGGTTCTGTGAGACGTACTGTGAGCTGTCAGGTCTTGTTGGGGAAAGCAAAACCCAGTCTGTATCAAGACATGGTGTGGAAGGAGATCTTGGCTCTGGTTTATTAACATTAAAAACCAGCACCAGCCTTAGTTCATCTCTCTCCTTGCATTTTGCATCCTGGGATGGGCTTCCTGGAGCCAGAATACAAATCCTGCTGGCTGGCTTCTCCTTCTCTGTTTTGCTCTTTGTCCTTGCTTAAAGCTTAAATGAGGGAACCTGGAAAGAGAAGAACAAATTTCTGCCTCTCCTTGATCCTTGAATTTTCTGCAAGAGAGGACAGGATCTCTGTTCAAAGGAGGCACAACAGTAATAGCTCTTGCCGTGGGAAGACCTGCAAAAGCTCTTTAGGGCAGGGGACAGAGGACCACCTTATGGGATGAAGAATATCTTTGAGTGTTACCAGCTGACTGCTCCTGTTGTCATGCAGGTGGCCAACAAAGCAGAGGAGAACCTGCAGCTGGTGATGGGGACAGACATGAGTGACCGTCGAGCTGCTGTCATCTTTGCGGACACCCTGACGCTCCTCTTTGAAGGTAATCTTCCTTTCCTCTTTGCTGATGGGTTGAAAACAGCCTGTGGTGAACATTTATATGCTTCTTATTTTAGCTCCAGGAGATCATCCAATGCCTCCTTCCCGTTTAAGCTATGGGAGAGTCATGCTAGATGGACAGGGACACAACTTTTCCCCAGTCAGGAGAGGGCATTACAATAAGCAAGCTTCCCTGCAGCATGCATGGGCACAAAGGGGATTTGCAAAGGATCTGTTGGCTTCCTCCAGGAATCAGGCTCTTCCTCTTCTCTGCATCCTCAAAACAAATGGGTATTCCTTGAAGGTTTCTTCAGCCATGCAGCTCTCCAGAGAAACAACTCGGATCATTAAGACTGAGCAGCTGTTGATGCCTCCAGGCCTGGCTCTTCAAGGACCACAGCAGCTTGAAAGAAGAGAGGGAAAGGAGAGGAGAGAATCAGAATGTTCAGTGGGAAAGTTGCCAAAGACAGTAATTGAGATCCCAGGGTGATTAACCACCTTTTCTAATAAAGCTGCTGTAATTCCAGGCTGTGTCACTGCCAAGTCACTCTCCCAGCCTGGCACCCTTGCTGCTATTGAAGGGCCTTAGATCCACTGAGACTTTCTTGGCAGTAGCATCAAAAGAGGAGGAGCATTGCTGACTCTGGAGAGTAGAGAGCTTGCAAGAAGATGAGGTTTTTCTCCAAGGAAGTCTTCCTCTTTTGGGCATCTGTGTGACAGATAAGAGCAGAGCTTTCCCTATGCTGATTTTCCCAGCACTGCTCTTCTGCTGTAACCTGGCAGGTGCTGGAAGCTGTCACTGGGTTTCAGTGGCAGTTATGCCCCCTGCCAGGTTTAGCTTGTGAGACTTTCTCTTGTGGAAGCTTCATACCTCCAATCTTGCTGAGTAGGAGGGCAGCTGACACATATTGCGTGGTCATGGTGGAAGAGAGATGGCTTCTACTCCAGGAGATTTGCATTGCAGCCTTACAATAAACAGCAGAGAGGATGGGAGGTGTCATAAGCAGAGAGAAGATGCCATGGAACAATGGGTGGTGGTGACAGGTCTTCAGCAAGGCACTAGAGAGTGGCTGGACAATCTAAACCGTTCATGCGGGGAGTGAACGATCCCTTGTTAGGTCCTTTCTGTGGACTTCTATAGCTCTGCTCTGGGTCCAGAGTGGATGGGAACTCTTCCATGAGCCTCTTCTTTTGCTTCCCCTCTCCCTGCAGGGATTGCTTGCGTTGTGGAGACCCACCAGCCCATTGTGGAGACCTACTATGGGCCAGGGAGGCTGTACACCCTCATCAAGCACCTCCAAGTGGAGTGCGACCGGCAGGTGGAGAAGGTGGTGGACAAGTTCATCAAAGAGAGGGACTATCACCGGCAGGTGAGAGGGGTGTGATGCTGCCTGACACAGCCAACTGCGGCCTCCATCTGGCTCCACAGGGCTCTGACAGCCATGGAGGTGGCAAAGTTTGACCTTTTGTAGGGATGTAGTTGAGAGAAACTTCACTTTACTCCATATTTGTGCTGATCACCAAAGCCTTTGATGACTCTTCCCCCCCTCTTTTTTTTTTTTTTGTGTGCAGTTCCAGCAAGTTCAGAACAGCATGATGAGAAGTTCTTCTGCAGAGAAGATTGAACCAAGGTACAAACACAACCTCATTTTCTTCTCTTAACCTTTAACTCTTGAGCTGTTATTAACACTACTTAGCATTTAGATAACTCCATCGGTCTTCCAGAAGCTTTGTGGCTACTAAGGTATCAAGTCCAATTGTTGGTGCCCTTCACCGTTCTTTTATAAAAGCAGCTTATGTGCTGGTGCTTTGTTTTGTTTACTCGTTACTTTGAAGCCTTGGCCCTAAATGTTTCTGGAGGGCTGGTGGTTTCACTGCACACCAAGGACTGAGACCTTCACTGCCTGTACCGGCTACCTTTTGCTAGTCAGAGTACAGTCCTGGGAGCCCACAGAATGGAGCAGCTTCCCAGGCAGATAATTTGTGACAGAATCAGGAATATATCTTTGGGTCTTACTGATTCTGTTGAGCCGTTGCAGCAGCTCTGTAGCATCGGTTTCTTACTAATGAACTGAAGTGCTTCCAATCTCCTTCCTTTTCTTCATCCTTGAATAAGGCCATTTGAAAGTGCACCCACCCCTTCTGGCATCGCGTGACTTGTAAACGTGCTGTGGAAGGACACCTCCTCAAGGGAGATCTCCCTGTGAGCCTGCTGGACTAATTATTTCAGTGCTAATACAAAGATCCACTTACTGTTTGGTCTGAGTAACTGTCCAAGCATCCCAGATTTTCATCACCTCTGCTTTTTCATCTGTGAAATAGCCATAAAGGTTCCTTGTCCCCTTCATGTGCAACGAGGCTTTGAACGGGATTTGTAACGTTCTTTTGTGCACACCAATGAAAAAGCTGCTGATGTGACGGTCTTTTTGACAGTCATCTCTGATCTGAACACTGTGTTCTGCATCGTTGTGCTTTTTTTTCTGGTCTCATGGTTCATGAGCTGTTGAGCTTAACAGATTCTTCATCGTTTTTTAGAGAAATGCGTGAAGCTGTGCCCAAGAGCACAGATGTGGAGATGGCAGGAGCAGGCATTTCTAACACTGGTTTCACAGAATCACAGCAAAATTGAGGTCGGAAAGGACTGCTCAATGTCTCTAGTCCAACCTCCCACTCAAAACAGAGCTAATTTTGAAGTTACATCAGGTTGCTTAGAGTCTTGCAGTCCTTCCTGCTGTCATTTTAAGGAGGTTGTTCTCACATGCATGAGGAAAACAGAAGCTTCTCTATAATGACATTTTTCCGTGCGTTTGATTGTTACGTGCGTTCTCTGCACGTGCCAGTGATTCTGCTGAGCTTTGCTACTCAGCAGCACAGATGGAAAGGGGCAGCACTGATCTCATAGTAAGAGAGAACATGCTAATTAACAGAGTTAAACTGGCCCTTCTCCTTTTGTAGCCTTGCTACCCTGACTCTTGGGATGTTCCTTGCAGGGAACTCGACCCTATTTTAACAGAAGTCACTCTGATGAACGCCCGCAGTGAGCTCTACTTGAGGTTCATCAAGAGACGAATAATATCTGATTTTGAGGTGGGAGACTCCATGGCCTCAGAGGAGGTGAAGCAAGGTAATACCTTGAATATCTTGAACACCAAAACTCTGCTCCCTGCAGCCAGAAGTGGAGATACATCTGAGTTAGTGGAAAAGCAGAGTGACACAGGATCAGCAAACACTCTTTGTGAGCACTCTGTGGAAGAGAATTGTGTAGCCTGACCTCCCCAAACTCACTTTCGGTACTGGTTGTTCCCTCTAACAGGGAAACCAACATTAGGAATGACTGCAGAGCTTAGACAAGGTCCCCGAAGAGATGGAGGCCACTGTGGTCACTGCAGGCACAGATTCTGTAAGTGGAGGTCGCAGGAAAGAGGACCAGGGTTTTGGTACTCCAGGGAGCTCTGGAAATCACTTATGTCACCTGCAAAAGTCAGCTCAGCAATTTCAGCTCCACAGTTGAGGCCTGTGATTTATTCCAGGTCAGGCCTTGCAGGTGGGTGTCCATTGGGTGCCCAAGGGGACAGGAAGCAAGGAGATGAGATGGAACTGCTTTCTGGCACTTGGTCCCTGCTGATGGACCTCTTCTTTGTTCTATAGAACATCAAAAGTACCTGGACAAGCTCCTCAACAACTGTCTGCTGAGTCGCACAATGCAAGAACTCATTGGCTACTACATCACCATGGAGGAATACTTCATGAGGGAGACAGTCAACAAGGTAGGGCTCAAACTGAAGCTTGCGATACCCTGAGCTCTCTGCCAGCAGCTGAGACCTCTGTGTGCGCTCCACAGTCCTCTGCTGAGCATCCCTAGGTGGGGAAATGAGTACATGGCAGGTCTGCTGTTGTTGGGAAGGTCTTTTGTTACCCTTGGCCTTGAAAAAAAAGTGGTTGTTTCCAAAGTTTAAATCCAAACATAGAATTCTTTTGGTTGAAAGAAAGCTTTAAGATCATCAAATCCAGCCATTAACCCAGCACTGCCAGGGCATCACTAACCCCTGTCCCTCAGCACCACATCTCCATGGCTTTGAAACCCCTCCAGGGATCATGGGGACTCCACCACTGCCCTGGGCAGCCTGGGCCATCCCTTGGCAACCCTCAACGGGAAGAAATTGTTGCTCAGGTCCAACCTAAGCCTCCCCTGGTGCAACTTGAGGCCATTTACTCTTGTCCTGTTGGTTGTTCCTTGAGAGAGGAGACCAACCCTACCTGACTCCAACCTACTCCTGTTACAGAGTGGTTGAGAGCCAGAAGGTCTCCCCTAAGCCTCCTTTTCTCCAGGCTCAACAACCCCAGGTCCATCAGCCACTCCTCACTAGACTTGTGCTCTAGACCCTTCCCCAGCTCTGTTGCCCTTCTCTGGACACGCTCCAGCATACCCCTGAGTGTCTCCCAGAGTCAGATCTTCTAGTCTACTGAGAACTAGGATGGGTGTTTCCAGCCCACATGTGGTACAGTTTAGCTCAGGGTGAAAGGGCCAGGCTGGCAGTTCAGTCTCACAGCACTGCTCTGAGAAGGCACCTTCCCTCTCTGAGCTCAGGGCACTGAGACAGCTTTCTTTGCAGGCTGTTGCCATGGACAGCTACGAGAAGGGCCAGCTCACCTCCAGCATGGTGGATGATGTGTTTTATATAGTGAAGAAGTGCATTGGGCGTGCTCTGTCCAGCTCCAGCATAGACTGTCTCTGTGCCATGATCAACCACTCCACCACCGAGCTGGAGTCTGACTTCAGGTAAAGAAAATCCACCTGGTTCATTGTAACTTACCTCCACCTCATGTTCTGCAAACACTGGTTGCTGCCAGGTGGTCTTCCTTGTGTTCTTCACCTTTGAACATCTGGTTTGTTGTCTCCATGGAAGATGCTTGTCTGAAGCAGCACTGGCTGTGGTGTGGGAAGCTGGAGCTGGACACACTTTTCTCACGGGAGTGGTGGTCACCTGTAGGACAAACCAAAAAAGGAACCTCATGGCCCAAAATCCCTATGACTGAGTCACCACCTGCTTGATGGTGCATGGTCACCCTTAACTGTTCTCTGGGCTGCTTGTGAGATTGCTTAGTAACTGGAACTTAGGGTGAGCCTGCAGAAATTACCCTGCTCATGTTCATCCCAGCGTGGGATATGTGAGCTGTGACTGAAGACGACAGCTGCAGGCAGGATTTTAGGGAGAGCTCAGAAACTAGGTGGTTGTGTTCTTTACTCAGCCTTGTGTCCTTTAGATGCTGTCAGGAGATTTTTGCCAGCCCTTTTTTGTCCCTGTGAAGTTCTAATCACCTTGTTGAGGTCACAGCTTGGCTGGAGTGCTGTCCCCTGTCACAGAGCACAGGTCTGCCATGGCTTGCAGCATTTCCTCTAAGCTCTGCTATGTTCTTGTCCCACAGAGAGGTTCTGTACAACAAGCTGAAGCAGGGCTTTCCAGCCACAACCTTCCAGGACTTCCAGAGAGGGGTGACCAGTGCCGTGAACATCATGCACAGCAGCCTGCAGCAGGGCAAGTTTGATACCAAAGGCATTGAAAGCACCGATGAGGCCAAGCAGTCCTTTCTGGTGGGTTAGGTGGCTGTTCTGATGTAGAATGAGTTGGAGTGAGGGGAAAGACAATGGAGAGCTCTTGAGAACAGGATTGGTGTGATTATCACATGTGCAGAGAACCCAAAACCATGTTCAGATGTGGTGTGTGGCCTGACCTGGGACATCCAGTAGATGATTCTGTCTCACCTCATATCTGTAGGCTCCTGCACCAGGCCTGGGCAGGTATGATCCTGTGGCTGCCTCTTAGGCTGCTGTGATAACAATTGCCTCTGGGCTGGGGAAGAGTCTGGGTTCTTTTGAGGTGTCCATCAATCCTGGTCTTCATAGGCTCTGCACAAAGGTGGTAGGAGACCATCTCATCCACACCTTCCTCTAGATGACAATGTTTCCTGGCCCAAGGTCAGTGGCTCCTTCATTCTTGCTTTATCAGATCAGAGCTTCCATTAGAGCCACGTTGTCTGCTCTGCTTGGCCTGCAAGATCCCCCTGTTGCCTTCTCCCAACAGCAGTGCTGTGACTCTCTGTACGCTTGAGCAGGCCAGAATGTGACAGTGAGCATTAGAGACCCCTTGGAGAGCATTTGAAGGGCTGTTGCTCCTGTCTTCTGCAGCATAACGTGTCCTTCCACATGGAATACCTTTCATTGTGGAAAAGACCACATGGGGAGGGCAACTCTGGATCTGCTCTCCCCTCTGCCAGCCCTGTGGGCAGAGACTCTGAGAGTGCTGTTGAAGGGCTGGCTCACCCTGACTTGTCACCCTCTCCCTGAATTGCTGTGAACACCCAGCGCTGAAGAGGCTCCTTGGGACTTTCACTGTACAAAGGGAGCAGGAGGGACTGAACTCTTCCATTTCATTAAATTTTTGGTTACAGGTTTCTGCGTTTCTTGAAGCAAAGCACTTAAAACGTCAGTTCTCCCACTGGAATTCCTCATTCACCTGTCAGCTCGCCTCATTTCCTCATCTGTGCAAAGCCCAGCCTTGCTCTGACATGTTGTTCAGCTTCAGCAGGTAGAGAACAGTCTGTTCCTTGAAGAGCAGACGCTTGTCTGGCAGGAGGGTGTTGATCCCTCTTGCCTAGGTATGAATGTCTTCCTCCCCTGCTTCTTTGGACACAGCTGATTCACCATCACCTCCAGCCACTCCTGGCCCATTCTTGTTCATGTCACTGTCATGGAAGGTTGGGGTTACATCCTGCCTTCCACCTGTCACCCATGAATGGGGCTTTGCTGCAGAATGTTGAGGAAAATGAGTAAACTGTAAAATATTTGCATTTCAACCCATACTGTTATCAGTGAGTGGATGTTTGGACTTGGGGCTGGTAAATTCCAATGAATTCTACTTGGTTTTGTTTTGTTTTTCAGGTGACCTTAAACAACGTGGAAGTCTGCAGTGAAAATATCATGACCCTGAAGAAGACTTTGGAGGTGTGGTCTGGATTCTTTACTGTTTTTCTTTAATCAAATTTGTAATGTCCTTCCTTGGGGGGAGTCAAGTAAACAACCCAGACTTTCCACTTGACCCAAATTCCTGAGATCTTTTCCCCTCCAGTCTTAGAAAAGCAATTTTGAGCTGGCAGAGCAATCTCTGGCTGGTAATAACAGCTGGAAAAACCAGTTCCTCCATCTTGACCAACCTGGCACAGACTGGAAGCCAGTGGAATAACACATCCATCACTGAGAGGTCGTGGGCTAGATAGCCCCTGGCTTCCTTTCTTGCTGTCCTCACGCCAGCTGGACCCAGCAGCCTTTGCCTTCAGGGGCAAGAATTTTATGCTCAGCAGCGTGCAGGAGTAGAAACCACACAGGTTATTCATTTGCCACTTGCTTGTGGATCTTTTCCCTGCAGAGTGACTGCAGCAAACTGCTCAGCCAAGGCTTTGGGGGGGAGCAGGCGCAGGCTAAGATTGACAGCTGCCTCTCTGACATGGCTGCCGTCTCCAACAAATTCCGGGACCTGCTGCAGGTGAGCATCTTGCTGAGTTACTGCTGGTCTCCAACACCACCTGGCCCATGTCTTCTGGGAGAGCTCAGGCAGGAATTGTTTCAACCCAAGGCCCGGGCCACATCTAACTCCAGGAGTGCTGGGTAGGGGTGCAGGAGGGACTAAATCAATCAGCTTGGAGGTATGGAAACAGATTCAGCCCATTTGCACAGCCACAGCAGCTGCGTAAAAGGCACTGGAAGCAGCTGCAGAGCCAGATGGAACGTCGCTCCCTTTGTCTGCACTCAACACAGAGTTGTATTGGTTCAGCATTTTCAGGAGCAGAAATATTAATAGTGTTTCCATCTCCTTCATTCTCCCTCGTAGCACAGGACGGTGTCAGGTTGTCCAGAGCCTCACTAGGTAGTGCTGATGACAGGTTGTTGCTGGAGAAGAGCTCTTCTCTCGAGATTCTCCTTTCCGAACTGGAACTACTCCCTGGAGTAGAGGGCAGAAGGCTCTGGCCAAGACCACATTCCCCTGTGGCATGCTGGGTCCCAGCACCCTCAAATCTCACAGTGGTCTCCAGCAGGTAGAGGAGCAGGAAGACTTCTGCAGAAAGAAACCAAGCAAACCAGAATATTTTGAACCAGGTTTGCCACTAGCTCAGTACTTCACAGAGAGGCCAGACTATTTTTCATTGGGCTTTGTGGTTCACCACAGCCAGATGCCTTCAGAGCAGCATTGCTGGTAAATCCTCCTGAGGCTTGTGGCTGGTATCAAAACCAAAGAGCTCATCAGTACAGAGAACTCTCCAGCCTGGCTCTAGTGCAGTATTAAAACTGGCTGTGGAGCAATCAAGAGGCTGAGCAGTGAGCTCCTGCGCTGCCTGAGTCACACACATGTAGAATTGGCCCTGGAAAAGGACAATTGCCAGCAGGGCCTGCTCAGAAACACCAATTTTAGTGAAAAGCTTCCATCAAATGCCAGGCAGTATCAGTACCTGAGTAGTTTTCATGCTGGGTGAGCTTTCTTGGCATCTTGCTGAGCCAAATGGGGGTGGTTGGCAGGAGAGGGCTTTCAGAGAGCTCTCTAGCATCGAAGCGGAGAGAACAGGCTTTGATGACAACATGCTGCTTGGGGGAGATGGTGTGTGCTGGGATTATGATTAATTCAGGGAGCCAACGGTGGTTATGGCTTTTATCCTCCTTTTAATTTCTCCTACTGAGCTAAGCTGCACTGGAGGTGGGAGGCATCACCGGAGTCCAGTCAGAGTCCTCGTGGCTGGTGCTGAGTGGAAAGGATGGTGTTTGGGTCCTTTCCTACCCTGGAGGGATGTGAACTGCCAGGAAACCTCTGTAGCTGTGTAAGCAGGGCTGGGGGGAAGCACAAACCCTTCAGAGCAGGCTGCAAATCAGCACAATGGTAGCTTCTGGGCCAGAGTCCTTCCTCTTCTTATCATTGTGGTGTCCTCAGAACCCTACAGGACCAGAGGAGTGTGGGATCTGGGACTTAAGGGTTCAGTTTTCAGTGCAGGGCTGTGGGTTGCTGTCCCCAGTGTGCCTTGAGGGTGGAGGCAGCATTAGAAGAGCCTGGCTGCAAAGGTTGTGAGCTGTTGGACGCTAGCTGCACTCAATCACTCTCCTCTCTTCTTCATGTCCCCCACAGGAAGGTCTCAACGAGCTGAACAGCACAGCCATCAAACCACAAGTGAAGCCCTGGATCAACCTCTTCCTCTCAGTCTCCCACAACATTGAGGAGGTGAGGCTCAGGCATCTCTGCTTCTAGACTTACTGCTGCACTCTTCAGCCTCTGCTTGGCAGCACAGTCAGAGCTGCCATTGCCTTGTTCCCCTCAGTTCTCCACACTTTCCTCAGCACAAAGCAACAGTAAAATACCCAGACCTTGCTCTACATGGCCCTTTCCAAGCTCACATTTGGCTAGAGGGAAGCTTGAGAAAATGGAAGGGGTGCAGAGATGCTGGAGTGTGTCCAGAGAAGGGCAATGAAGCTGAGAAAGGATTTAGAGCACAAGGCTGGTGAGGAGCAGCTGAGGGACCTGGGGTTGTTGAGCCTGGACAAAAAGGAGGCTCAGGGGAAACACTGTTGCTCTTGACAACTCCCTGAGAGGAGGTTTGAGAGAGGTGGGGTCAGGCTCTTCTCCCAAGGAAGAAGTGACAGGACAAGAGGAAATGGCCTCAAGTTGCTCCAGGGGAGGTTTAGGTTGGACCTGAGCAACAATTTCTTCACTACAACCATTGTCAAGACCTGGCCCAGGCTGCCCAGGGCAGTGGTGGAGTCCCCATGATCCCTGGAGGGGTTTCAAAACTGTGGAGATGTGGTTTAGTGGTGCCCTGGCAGTGCTGGGTTAATGGTTGGACTTGAGATTTTTAAAGGTCTCTTCTAACAAAAAAGATTATATGATTCCAGGAAGGTCCTTCCTTCCTGTCCTCGGGGCTGTTGGTTGTTTATGTAGCCTGCCCTGAAAAACAGCCCTGTTTGTATTTCAATGTCAGGAGGAGTTCAGCGACTACGAAGCTAACGATCCTTGGGTGCAGCAGTTCATTGTCAATCTGGAGCACCAGATGACAGAGTTCAAGGTGAGAGAGGGGGACATGGCTGTCTGATGGGCTTTGGCCAGACCTCTATGTGGCATCTCCCAACTCCTCCCCTCCCAGTGGGACAGCGAGCAGAGGTGTCCTCCAGCACCTCACAGGGATATTGGAGGCCCAGTCACCCCCTTCCCTTCCCAGTTCTCAGCCTCTTGCAAGCCCCACGTACCTGGATTGCTTCTGTAGCACTCTGCTCGCTGAGCCCACAAGCAATGGGTCTTTATTTGAAAGCTCTCTCAGCCTTGGGTTTTGTGGACCTCTGCCCCACTGCTCCTGATGAGAATGATACGTTTTTCCTTCTAGGCTGGGCTGTCTCCCGTGATTTATGATACCCTCACTGGCCTTATGACCAGCCTCATAGCCATAGAACTGGAGAAAGTGCTGCTCAAATCCACCTTCAGCAGGGTAAGCAGAACACAGTCGTCTGTCCTGTAGTTTGGCTTGGCTGCAAACCCTCCACCAGGAAACCCTTGGTGAGGGGATGGGGCAGAGGAGAGGCAACTTGTACCCTCAAAGAAGCTTCAAGTGCATTTTGTGATGGGGCTGAGAAGAGCTTGTATCAGTAACCAGAGAGGTGGTCGCTGCCCCATCCCTGGCACCATTGCAGGTGAGGTTGGCCAGGGCTCTGAGAAACCTGCTCTAGTTGCAGATCTCTCTACTTCCTGCAGCAGGTTGGACAATAAGAGCTCTGAAGGTCCCTTCCAAACCAAACAAGTCTATGATAAAGGGGGGTGGCTTTTAAGGTGGGTCTAAGCCTAAGCCAGTTTAACCTGCAATAAGTGGTTTAACTGGAACCCAGTTCCAGCTCAGAAACTTGCCCCTGCAACTTTTATCTTGTCTGTTTGGCACAACCCCTGGGCCTGTTTGGAGAGTTAACAGAGCTCCCCTGGTTCCCACAGCTTGGTGGTCTGCAGTTTGACAAGGAGCTGAGGTCTCTCATAGCCTACCTGACCACGGTCACCACCTGGACGATCCGGGACAAGTTTGCCCGTCTTTCCCAGATGGCCACCATCCTTAACCTGGAAAGGGTGAGTTGCACTTTGTCTGCTTTTACTGGGGAATGATGATCCCCAGCTAGGCTCCACTTGGATTGACTGGACTCACCTACTGTCATACCTATGGGGGAATGGAGAAGCTAGCAAAGTTGCCCCACGGGTGCCTGATGGCTGTTAGTGGCAGCAGGTTGCCAGCAAAGGCTGTTCTGTTTGCTTCAGTATTAGAGGGCTGATAGACCTTGGTCTGGACAACTCCCTGACAGGAGATTGGAGCCAGGTGGGTGGGTCTTTTCTTCCAAGGAACAAGCGAAAGGACAAGAGGAGATGGCCTCAAGCTGCCCCAGGGGAGATTTAGGTTGGACCTGAGGAACAATTTCTTCCCTGCAAGCGTTGTCAAGGGCTGGCCCAGGCTGCCCAGGGCAGTGGTGGAGTTAACAGTTGGACTCAGTGATCTTAAATTAAAGGTCTATTCCAACCAAACAATCCTATAAAATACCATAGCCAGAGTTTGAGCTCACCTGTGAGGGTGGTGGATGCTGGGCTGTCTCCTGAAGTTCTCCTCTTCCTCTAGGTGACAGAGATCCTGGATTACTGGGGTCCAAACTCAGGCCCACTCACCTGGCGTCTGACTCCCGCCGAGGTCCGGCAGGTCCTGGCTCTCCGAATCGACTTCCGCAGTGAGGATATCAAGCGGCTGCGTCTGTAGCTGGTCTGTGCCTGGGTCAGCACCATGCCAGAGGTGGGAAGGCTGCAGCCCTGGAGAGCCTGCCCTCAGGCTGGCCAGCTGTCAGATGGTGTGGGATGAGGCAATGTCTGCCCTTCTGCTCACATTCCTCAGAACAAAAGGCTTTCGGGGGCCTGGGAAGAAGAGCCACCATCCTTTTGTGGGAGCAGAAACAAGGCAGCAGAGAAATCTCTCATGTACAGAGCAGTGACACTACTTCTGAAGACAGCTGCTAGTCTGCTGCCCTCATCCCGCTGCCCTAGGGGGACCCACAGGTTGAGACATTTTGGGGCTGTTGGGGTGTGGGTGAAACAGGGGTCTGCAGAGAGCTCTGCCCGTGCTGCTCCTCATGGTTGTGTTCCTTCTGTGCCACCAGTTTAAGGGTCAGCTACTGGATTTCTACAAATCCTGAGCCCTGTCTCTCTCCAGTGGTGTTGGGAACAGTGCTGCTGAAGGGAAAAGGGATGATCTCCTTGGGAAATCCATGGGAAGCTGCTGTAGCAAGCAGGGCTGTGTTCCAGGTTCTGTAAATAAATATCGCCTGGCTGAGCAGCAGCCTCAGCTGGTGTCTGCTTCTGATGGCCCAGAGGACACTGGAGGGCTGTGGGACAAGATCTATGCACCGTTTCCTCTACCCTGTGCCAGTGTCAGAATGATCTTCCTGCTCCCCCGCCAGGACTGGCACATGGCAAGACCAAACACCCCCGAGAGTGTCACCCCACTGCATTAAAGTGCTCCCATGCTGTCCCCTGTCACCCAGGGTGATGCCCAGCCCCTGCACATGGGTGCTGCCACCCACCTCTGGAAGAGCTGTGCCCCCACGTTCCTGGGGCCTTGTTCTCCCACAAGGAGCCCTGCATGGGACAGAGGGGCAGAAACACAGGCTGGGAACAAGCCTTTTTATTTAGAGGCTGACAGAACTAGTAACTCGCTGCAGAAATAGTGTCTTGGCACAGGAGAGGGGTTTGATTATGCTTCCAGGTGCATCCTGGATGCCGGACCCTTCCCTGCTGCTGGAAGGACAGGAAGGGTCCTTCTAGAGGCAGCAGCACAAACACTGTTCTTTTCCCTTTGGAGAATTGTGAAAACTGAAGTGAAACCCAAAAAAAAAAAAAAAAAAACAAAAAAACAGAAGGCCTTAGCAAACTGTCCTTCTGAGGATGATGTTTGTCTGTCCAGCTTGTCACAGCTTCTCTGGCCTATATGGCTTTTGGGGCAAGTAGCAGCATTAAAAAAAAAAAGGCTACATCAAGGCCTGAGGCAGCTGCTGGAGCTGCGTCTAAAGCCATAGGGATGTCCCTGCTTTGGAAGGTGAGTGGCTGCTCCCTTCCCTGCCCCACATATCTCCAGAAATGGGTTAGGGAAGGTCTTCACACAGCCACATCTTCTCCAGGCTGAGCACCATCCTTTGGATGGCATCCCACCAGCTCCACGGAGAAACTGCTCACGTCCACTTCAATGCTGTGTATGCTGAAGTTGCCCAGCCCCTAGGGAACAGAAAAAAAAAAACCAATCACCATTATGGGTTGGGGCAGGAGCCAGCACGGGACCTGTTCTCTCCCCTGACGTCCTGGGGAGAGCAGAGGGCACTACAAACGAGCTTCTAACAAGCTGCTGACACCAGCACATCACCTGGGAGCTCACATCTCACCTCAGTTTTCATGAGGATTTGGTGCAAAGCCTCTTTCTGCTGCGGGGCTTTGGTTAGGACGTAAAGGAAGCCGCCGCCACCAGCCCCAGCCAGGCACTGCCCATAGACATAGGGCCGGAGAACATCCATCATGCGCCCGACGGCCAGTGGCTCACACCCAGGGGCCATGCACTTCTTCTGCTGCCAGTAGCGGTCCAGACACTTGCCCACTAGCAGCAGGTTACCTGAGGGGAGAGGGTAATGCAGACTGGGGCAAAAACACGTCCCGGCCTCACCTGCTCAGCACAAGCTAAATTCTGCCTTCTCAACTACCCAGTTCATCCCAGCTCTGCTGGCCAAGCAAGCAAAACCAGCCCTGTCACATTGCTGTTTAATTTTAATCCTCTACTGGGGAGAGATTTGGCTGCTTTAATGCTAAGGCTTCCCCTCCACAGCATCCCAGCAGCCAAAGGCCAAATTAATTCACCACACAGGCTGGGCACGGCCCCCAGCTCCATCACAGATGGCTCATAGAACATCAACCAGACTCATAGAATCGTAGAATAGTTTTGGTTGGAAGACACCTTTAACCCAGGGCTGCCAGGGCACCACTAAACCACATCCCTCGGCACTGTATCTCCACAGCTTTGAAACCCTTCCAAGTATGGGGACTAGCAGCCTGGGCCAGGCCTTAGCAACCCTGAAGGGGAACAAATTGTTCCTCCAGTCCAAACTAAGCCTCCCCTGGTGCAACTTGAGGCCTTTTCCTCTTGTCCTATTACTTGCTCCTTGAGAGAAGTGACAGACTCCACCTGGCTCCAACCTCCTGACAGGTAGTTGTGGAGAGCCAGAAGGTCTCCCCTGAACCTCCTTTTCTCCAGGCTCAACAACCCCAGGTCCCTCTGCTGCTCCTCACCAGACTTGTGCTCTGGACGCTTCCCCAGCTTCACTGCCCTTTTCTGAACATGCTCCAGCCCCTCAATGTCCTTCTTGAAGTGAGGGGCCAAAAGATTCAAGGGGCAGCCTTCCCAGTGCCCAGTCCAGGGGGACAATCACTGCCCTAGTTCGGAAGATTCAGTGTGTCCGACCCCCACCTCCCTTGAGATCTTCACTCACACCTGACTTTCAGGGCACTGTCTGTAACCCACCAGGGGAGCTGGGGGAAGACTTTAGGCTTCTGCAACTGCAAGAACCTGCACTACCCTAGCTTTCTCCACCCCAGGACTTTGCAGTCTCCCCAGGGAAGTCTGTGTTTCTGCAGTCATTAGAAGGGCCGGGCTGGCCCAGGGCAGGGGCTCACACCTTGCCTCAAGGCCTGGGCACATTCCTCGGCGTTGCTCACCAGTGCGTCAGCATTGTGCACGGTGGAGGGCAGCCGGGCGTACCAGTTCCTCACCACATCCTGCAAGAGACCAGAACGTCCCAGTCACCATCCTCCTGGCTCCAGCAATACCTCACCCACAGCCTTTGGTGCCAGCTCCTGCTGGGGCAGCAAAGCTCTGCACCAGTGGAGGGACAGGGACTGAAGGATGGAGGGGCAGTGGACACCAGAGCTGGTGGCATTACCTGGAGCAGGTTGCGAGCCAGGCGAGTCTTCCCTGTGTACACCAGCAGCAAGTGATCATTGAGGGTCTGGGTAAAACCCTCGGGCACTGGGATCTTCTCCACCTCCACCCTGAGCGGCAACTGAGCCTTTGACCTTCCAATTTTGATGCCGGGCATAAGCCCGCCCACCTGGTCCTGCCAACCGCCACCTGCAGGACAGAGGGTCCTCAGCCACCGCCAGGCCCCCCAACCCACACCCTTCGGCTGCTCCCCCCAGTTGCTACCTGTCGTGAGCCTCTGCTCGAGATGCAGCACAGCGTGGATTAGGGACTCGGTGCTGGCAGCCCTCCCGGCTGCCCGGTACAGCGATGCCATCACTGCTCCTGCCAGGATGCTGCTGGTGCCTGCAGGGAGCACAGGCAGGGCCAGGATGCCCATAAGACACAGGAGGACAAGGGGGATGTCCCATCCCCATGCTGGCAGCAGGGGGTGTTCCCCAGCACCATCCCAGCCCTTTCCCTGTGGGCTCACCGAGGCCAGAGCCATGTGGCAGCTTGGACCAGGTGTGTACCTCAAAGCCACCCCCAAAGCTCTCCATCAGCTGCACCCGCAGGGGTTTCTGCGAGGGGAACTGCACGACCTGCGTGCAGATGAAGGCAGCTTTGAGCAAGGCTCCTGGAAAGAAAAAAGAGAAAGCCAAGCTGCTATCTGCTGCACTACCTGCTCCTGCACCACACTGTCCCCAGTACAGGACACCATGGGGACATTGAGGATAGAGAGCCAGGCCAGTGACACCTCACCTGGTGCGTGCGGCTGGCAGTAATCCTGCAAGTGCTCCAGCTCCCGGCACACCAGCTCCACTGCTGCCTCACTCCGGGGCATCCCACTGAGGCTGACGAGGCGCAGCTCGGGCTCGCTGATGCGTCGCACCCGAGCACCGATGGGCCGGCACCCATCCACCAGCACTGCTATGTCCACCACGGCCCCACCATGTTCGTAGGTGATGGGGGGGGTGTCACTCCAGCCACCTGCCAAGGATGCACTGTCAGCTCCCCAGGTTCTCTTCCCCCAGCACAGAATCACAGAGTCATTTGAGTTGGAAGAGACTTTTAAGATCATAAAATCCAACTGTTCCCCCAGCACTGACAGGTGCTAACGGATGTCCCTCAGTACCACATCTCCACAGCCTTCAAAGCCCTCCAGGGATCATGGGGACTCCACCACTGCCCTGGGCAGCCTGGGCCAGCCCTTGACAACCCTCAAGGGGAAGAAATTGTTCCTCAGGTCCAACCTAAACCTCCCCCGGTGCAACTTGAGGATGTTTCCTCTCATTCTATAAATACCACAGGGGTGAGACATGGATCATCTCTCAGGGGACACACACTCACCAGAGAGGTCCAGACGGGCTGGACACACCACCTGCACCCACTGCCCCAAGGGTGGCAGCTCCACCTGCCCCACGGTGACAAACTGGCAGGAGGACATGACCGCTTGCCGTACCAGGATCTGCTCAGCCCCCTCGTAATGCCGAGCTGCTCTCACCAGCAGAGCTGGACTGGGAAGAGAGAGATGCTGAGCCCACCACCCCAGCTCCTTGACCACAGTGGGGCTAGGGCAGCTGCCTCTCGCCAGCCCCAGCCTCACCTGCTCATCCACTTCTGCCGCTCCGCAGCCAGCTCCCAGACACCACCAGCGATGTCCCCACTCTCCAAGCGCTTGAAAGCGGAGGCCCACTCCCTGTTGGCAGCGGGCCCGCTCCGCAAGCCCCCTTCCCCTCGCGCCATGCAGCCCAGGACCTCGGCAACGCAGGCAAGTGCACGTGCCGCAATGCCAGCATCACCCGCCGTGGATGCAACTGGAAAATAAAAGGAGGTTGCAAAGCCACAGCCAGGCTGCAGGTCACCCAGGATCCAGCTGGGTTTGGCATCTCTCCAGAGAGGGAGACTCCACAACCTCTCTGGGCAGCCTGGGCCAGGCTCTAACACCCTCACAGCAAAGAAATTTTTCCTCCTGTTCAGATGGAACCTCCTGGGTTCCAACTGTGTGACCTGTGCCCACCCTGACTTGTCAGATGCCCTGGGGGTGCACCCCTATGGGTTCTTGCAATGGGAGGGGTCACTGTAGAGGATGGGGAGCACCAAAAAGCCCTGATACCCAGAGATGCAAGACACAGCCGGTGCGAGTCCAGCTCACCCTCGTCCAGCGTGCCCAGCACAGCCTCATGGTAGCCCTCGTGGATGGCGCTGCGGGCGAGTGGCAGGAGGCTGCTGTCCCGGCGGCCCAGCAGCACCCGCCGCACCTTGTGCTGGCCTTGCAGGAAGAAGAGGGCTCGGCGGGCACCCAGCTCAGCCGCCTTGTCCAGGCAGGGCAGCAGCTCCTGCCAGGACATGCGCCAGGCCGCTCGCCAGCGCACCAGCCGCTCGCCAGCCACTGCCACTGGGGCCAGCAGCCACAGCACGTCGTCCAGCCCCAGCTCCTCACAGGCGTGCAGCACCGGAAAGAGCCGGGCATTGAGCAGGCAACGGCTCCTCTGTGGCATCTCAGCATCCCAAAGGTCCCCTTCCCTGATGGAGGGCCCATCAGCACCACCCTGGGGCTCCAGGACACCTTCCAGGAGGGGAGTTGGGACACAGGACAGGTTGGGTGGCCATGACACCTCCCACTGCAGCCATCCCCAGGGAGCCGGGTCTCCTGTCCCATCCTGGCACGTGACACCTACCGTACACCCGTCCGATGGAAAAACTCAGCCCAGGGCATGTTCAGGTAGGTGGCCTCTTCAGCAGGGCTCTGCATGGGGACAGAGGAGAGAGTGACATGGTGGCTTGGTGGGGAGCCTTGCACCACCTCGCCACCCCCTCCTACCTGCCAGTCGTCAAGGCGGCCGGTGAGCGTGAACACGCAGCAGGGCAAGTCACGCAGACGGATGTGGTGACCCTGCAGGACAATGTCACGCAGGGGACAGCCCTGCAGGGCGGGCGAGATGTCTGAGGTGAGGCCTGAGAGGAGGCAACCAGGACCAATCTCCAGGGGACCCTGCAGAAGAGGCCCCAAGTGATGAGCCACATCTCAGGACAACCACCACAGGAGACAAGCTGGGGCCTGCAGGAGCCAAGTGCCAGAGGGACAAACTTTGTCACAGGCTGCAGAAATTCAGGCCAGGTGAAAGCCACAATAAAGCCCCCAAGGAGAGAGTCTGCCCTGGTGCCCAGGACGGGACAGCCCAGTGGTGACAGCCCTTGGCCTGGGGAGGGCAACAGTCACCAAGGACCCCAGCACCAGCTGAAAGGCAGCCCCAAAGAAGGAGGACAACCCAAACCTCCCAGACATGGGTCCCCCATCCTAGCCAGGTCCCCCTCACCCTGCACCCATTCAGTGCACTGAGAACTTGGGGTCACTCCCACCACAGCCACCTACCTGGAGATGACAGTGCTGGACGACGCTGCCAGCTGCCAACCGCACAGGTCCTTCCAGCAGGCAGTTGGTGACTGAGGAGCCATCCTCCAGGAGATGTGGCTGCTGCCAGGGGCACAAATAAAAGCATGTGGGACAAGGGTCTGGCCATGCAGCCCGGAGCAACCTCCCCAGAAAATAATCACAGAATCATCTTGGTTGGAAGAGACATTCAAGATCATTGAGTTTAACCATTCCCCCAGCACTGCCAGGGCACCCCTAACCTCTGCCCTCAGCACCACATCTCCACAGCTTTGAAACCCCTCCAGGGATCATGGGGACTCCACCACTGCCCTGGGCAGCCCAGGCCAGCCCTTGACAACCCTTGCAGGGAAGCAATTGTTCCTCAGGTCCAACCTAAACCTCCCCTGGTACAACGTGAGACCATTACCTCTTGTCCTATCATCACTTGTTCCTTGGGAGAAGAGACCAACCCCACCTGTCTCCCATGTCCTGTCAGGGAGTTGTTGAGAGCCAGAAGGTCTCCCCTGAGCCTCCTTTTCTCTGGGCTCAACAACTCCAGGTCCCTCGGCCACTCGTCACAAGACTTGTGCTCTAGACCCCTGCATTATACACGTGAGGAAAGGCTGGAACGGGCAGGACGTACGTCCACGTGGGAATGGGCTGTTTTGCAGAAGTGGTGCTGGCCAGCAGAGCCGGGCAGGAGCGTTAGGCTGCGGATGTGGTCGCTCGCAGAGGTGGTCATGTAGTCGTAGGATGCGCCAGGGATGCAGGCTGGGGAGAGGGGGAAAGCTGTCAGCACAGCAATGGCAAATGTGCCACCTGTGTGAGCAGCCAGGCTGAACGTCCCCAGCTGAAGGGAGTGCAGAGAAGACCTGAGGAGCTGCAGCTGCGGGGAGAACCAGACGGGTGCCAGGCCCTGAGCACCCCATCAGCACCACTCACCCATGCTAAGAGGGAAGGTGTGGAGAGCTGTCCAGAGCACAGAGCGGGCACTCCTCGTGCTGGTGTCACCGGCTCCCCTAACAAACTCCTCATCTGTCACCCCCCCAGCCATGCACAGCACGATGTCAAAGAAGAGGGAGAGCTGAGGAGTAGGGAGCTGTTGGATGTAGCCACCCTGACCCCACCCTGCTGCTGGGTGCTCCCCTCCCACCCAAATCTGGTGATGTGTGGGGCAAAGAGGCCCTACAGAGATACCCAGCAGCTGCACCCATGGGTGAGAGGCCCCGTCCCCCACGGAGGGGCTGTCACCTGGATGGGTGGTGCCCCCGAGTCCAGGCCCATGTAGGTGCAGGCATCCAGAGGAGGGATGACGTGGGTGGCCAGAAGCTGCTCAGCGGCATCCGAGGAGAAGAAAACCACCCCACAGACCTGCCGGGGCACAGCAGGGCTGAGGCCATGGCCAAAGTAACACAAGGTTGGCAGGGCCACCAACAAACACCCAAATTGTGCCATACCAGTGGGACAGTGCCATCGGACCCCGCGCACTGCTGGATCTGGGCCTCTGAGCCCTTGTAGATGATGTCAAGCACCAGCCCCTGGGAGTGAGACCACACAGATGAGCTCTTCAGGGATCCCCAAGCCAAGCAGCCATGATAGGGCTGGGACCTCAGCACCCAAGGAACTGGAGGATGAGGACCCCTGTGCCTCCAAGGATACCCCTTGAAGCAGGGGCTGCTCCTGACCTGCTCATCGGCGAGGTAGACCCCATGGTTCCTGGCATACGCCTGGCTCCCGGGCACTGCAATCACTCTGACACCCCGGAAGCCATCCCAGTCAATCCCTGGGGAGAGGGACAAAGACAAGTGCCTGCTGGGACAGCACACGTACCCACACCAGGCACTACTGCTTGTAGCAGAGGCAGTGACAGCAGCATCCAGCCTTGGCCACCTTGCTGCGGGCACAACGGCTGCTCCCAATGCACACGGGTCAGCAATGCCTGAGCACCAACGCTCCTCACGGGGGCAGGGCACAGGCTGTGCCACTGGGGCTGGTACCCACCTGTTGCTGACGGCACGGTGAGGAGCATGTCAGTGCTGCAGACCCACACACCAGGTGGGGAGCCCACACAGAGCTGCCGAGAGAACAACCACATGCCCAGGGGTGGCACAGAAGTGCCCTTCCTGCCCTGCCAAGAAGGGCCCACCAAAGGCACCCCGAAGGCTTCAGGGGAGAGCCAAACCCACCCCCATGCCAGAGGACCCAGCATCACAGGGCACAAGCCCAGGGCCCCCTCCCGCAGGCCACACAGACCCGGTGCGTCATGGTCTCCAGCAAGCTGTCCAGGTTGCAGACCAGAGCTTCAGCTGGGGCGCTGGGCTCCTCCACTGGCAGGCAGGTGAAGGCCCGGCCGCAGTCATCAAAGGAGAAGTCACGGCCCTGGTGGGATGGGGAATGGAGGGGGGTCATGGTAAGGAAGAAAATGCAATGGAGGGGTCCCAAGCAGGGATTGAAGTCAGCCCTCACCATGTGCAGAATGAGGATGCGGGCTTCCCGCAGGACATCAGAGCTCACCACCTGGGAGGGCAGAGCAGAGGACACTCAGTGGGGGTGCAACAGCCACTTCCAGCCTCCCCAAGCCAGCTGGCAGGTCCATTCCTCCTCCTTCCAGCCTCCCCAGGCCCACCAGCAGGTCCATCCCTCCCATTTCCAGCCCCCCCAGCAGCTCCATCCTTCCCACTTTCAGCCTCCCCAGGCTCCCAGCAGCTCCCCCTCGTTCCCCAGCCAGAGGAAGACCCCTCACCGTACAGCCCGCCCGGGCGCTGAGGTGCTCGGCCGCCACCAGCAAGGCGTTGAGAGTGGCTCCGCCGCTCCCCAGGCGGGCCCAGGGATCCTCCACGGCCAGGAGGAGCTGGGGGGACTGCGGCCCCAGGCCGCCCCTCAGCCGGCGGGCATCCAGCTCTGCCAAGCGAGAAGCCGGCGGCGCTCAGGGCTGGCACCGGCCTCCCCGAGGGGGAGCGCCAGCCCCGCCGCTTACCTCGCTGGAAGGCGGAGACGCAGCCACCGCGCTGGCAGGTGAGGAGAACGCCACTCCACGACACCGCCATAACTGCCTCCGCCGAGCGCGGGACGCGCTGGGAGTTGTAGTCCATGTCACCCTCACCCGTCTGCGGCGGGTGCGGAGGGGATGGACTACAACTCCCAGCGTACCCCGCGCGAGCCGTCCGTCTCCCCCCCCCCTTTTCCCCTCACCCCCTTAAAGGCACAGAGCACTGTACCCCTCCCCGGGGGATTGTAAATGGGAAATGGGGGATTGGACGTTTTCTGACCCAGATTGCGGGTTGGTGGGTGTCTCGTAGGTGCTGGCGTGGGTATCGGGGTGGACACCGAGGCTTGTCGATGTATCGGGATGGGTACTGCGGTGAGGTAGAGAGTGGGTACTGGGGGTGGTGCTGATGTGCCAGGGTAGGTACTGGGAATGCAGAAGCGCCGGGATGGGTACCGGGGTGAGATACCGCGGGGTGCCGATGTGCCGCGGTGGGTACGGGGCTGGATGCCTTTGCACTGTGATAGGTACTGGCAGATGCCGTTGTGCCGGGGTGGGTACCAGGGATGTCAGTGTACCGGGATGGGTACTGGGGTGATGTACCAAGTGGGTAGTGGGGTGTGCCTGTGTGCCGGAGTGGGTACGGGAGTGGACACCGTGGGAGAGTACCAGGGTGTGTCCCGCAGTGGGTACCGGAGTGGATTTCAGGGGTGCCGGTGCGCCGGGGTGTGTAACGGGGTGGGCACCGCGGGGTGGGTGCGGGCGGATGCCGATATGCCAGGATAAGTCCCGAGGTGGGTACTTGGGCTGGGTACCAGAGGATGCCGATGTGTCGAGGTGGGTACTGGGATGGGTACTGGGGATGCCGATGTTCCAGGGCGGGTACAGGCTGTATAGCGAGGGGTGCCGATGTCCCAGGGTGGGTACTGCGGTGGGTACGGAGGGTGCCGATTTCCCAGGATGGGTAACAGGGTCAATACTGGGGTATACCGAGCGGCGGCGTGGGTAAGGGGGGTGCTGATGTGCTGGATGGGTACCAGGGTAGGAACGGGGACGGTACCTATGTGGCTACTAGGGTGGTCACCGGGATAGATACCAGGGATGCTGGTGTCCCAGGGTGGGTACCAGCGTAGGTACCGGAGATACCAGTGCTCCGGGTGGGCACGGCACGGCCCCGCTCTCCTCCTACAAGTCCCACAAGCCCCGCCGAGCCGTGCCGGGAGGAGGCGGAGGACTACATCTCCCAGGCTGCCGGCCTAGGCCCCCCGCTCCGCACGGCGCGGCACGGCACGGCCCAGCCCGGCCCCGCACGGCGCGGAGGGCGCAGCGCGGGGGGCGGCGGCGACGGCGGGGCCCGGGTGCGCCCGGCGGTGGGGCAATGCCGGAGCCGAGACAGGTACCGCGGCGGGGAGCGGGCCCCGGGAGGGAGGGTTGCTGGCACGGCCCGGGTCGGGGGACCGGGCCCGGGGAGAGGGGGTCGCGGGCTGCGGCCGGAGAAGGCTGGCCAGGAGCTGCTCCAGTGCTGGGTGCTGGTCTCGGGGAGCATGCACCCGGGAATGCGTTGGATTCAGCCTCGAGGTGCTGGCCCCAGGAGGATGCACTGGCTCTAGGTACTGGCCCCTGTCCTGGGGCGCTGGTCCCGGGAGGATGCGCTGGTCCCCGGTTCTGGTCCCTGTGCTGTGTGCTGGTCCTTGTGCTGGGTGCTGGCCTCAAGGAGCACGCACTCGGGAATGCGCTGAATTCAGCCCCGGGGTGCTGGCCCCAGGCGTATGCGCTGGCCCCGCTTCTGGGGTGCTAGCCTTGCGAGGGTGTGCTGGTCCAGGGTGCTGGTCCCCGGTCCTGGGGTGCTGGTCCCGAGAGGATGCACTGGCCCCAGTCCTGGGGTTCTTGTCCCTGGGAAGATCCTCCGGCCCCAAGAGGACGCGATGGCCCAGGGAGGGTGCACTGACCCTGAGTGCTGGCTCCTGGGAGGATGCACTCGTCCCGGGAGGACACACTGGCCCCAGTCCCGGTCCCGGACGCTGTGGTGCCGGCCCCCGCGAGGATGCACTGGCTACAGCCCTCGGGTGCAGCCCCAGGGTACTGCCCAGGGAGGATGCTTGCCCCTGGCAGGGGTGCCAGGTCTGGGGCGAGTGCTGGTCCCTGCAGACCTGGGAAGCTGCCCTTCTCCAACCCTGTGCCCGGGGGCGGGGGGGTGGCCCAGACCCCGGGGTCGACGCTGGGGACAGAGATGGAGTAACCACAGAGGGGACCAGGCTGGGAGGGCTGGCTTCGGGTGCCTCCAGTCCCCACCAGTGTGTATGTAAGGTCCCACAGCAGCAATGTGACACATGGCATCCCTTGCTTGGATGGCAGCATCCAGGATGTCACAATCAGAGTATGAGTGTCACCAGGGACAGACTACAAAACTATGTCAGCAAGCAGGGAGATGTCCCTTGTCCTCATCAGTGTGTGCTGGGTGCCAGTGCAGGCGGTGGCGTGGGGTCCAATCGTCGTCTGACCCCACAGCGTGTGCGCCAGTCCTGGTGTTGTGGGGTGTTTCCCCAGCTGAGGCACAGCTGCTGGAGCGGGGTCGGTGCTGGAGCCTGGCTTTTAGGGCCTGGTGATACTCAGGGTGCCCACACACACCAGGGGCTCAGGTGGTGCCGGCACAAGGAAAGGTGAGGTTTTGCTGCAAAGTCAGAGCACTTATTGCAAAACTCCAGAATGTTTTCTCCGGAGCGAGGGCTCCACATCCCAGCAGGAGGATTTCTGGGGGGCAGGACAGTGCTTGAGCAGCGGGTGAGCTTGAACTAGAGGAAGGGCCACATCCCTTCCTGATGCGAGTGACTGAAAAACCATGTCTGGGTGAAACCTAATTAACATCAACCCTCCCAGACTTGCTGAGCTTCCCTCTGGAAAGATAGGTGGACTCCAAGTTGGCAGAGGTCGTTTTGCCCCTGTTATGTGGGGGTCCCCCACCAGGCCCGGGGCCAGGGCCTCCCCCATTTCCAGCACCCGAGCAGCAGCACCGGCCACATCCCGTCCAGGGCAGCGAACGGGGATGGGAAGTTGCTCAGCGCTTTGGGCTTGGTTTTCCTTCTTCCTTTCCGTTTATCAGAGCCAGATGTCACGTCCGCAGCGGCAAAGCTCGGAGCTGAGGGGAGGGGGGGGTGGGAGGGGGGCTGCCTTGGCTGCCAATCCCCCACCCCACCAGCCATGCGCGTGTGCCTGTCTCTCTGTCCGTCCGTCCCCGTCTGGCAGCGAGCGGCGGCCCCGCTGCCCATTGTGTGCGGCAGCTGCCTGTCAAAAGCGTTTCCCTCTCCTCCGAGGAGCTCATGGCGGTCCTCGGGAACGGCGAGACGCGCTCCGCTCGCCCGCCCACACCTCGCCGGCGCCGGAGGCAGGCAGGGATGCAGGCAGGGATGCAGGCAGGGAGAGCCCTGGCACCCACACGCTTGGGAACCGACTCGGGCTTGAATTTTCATGCCCAAACAAGCTCCAAACTGACGCTTTTCGGCGAAGGGCTCCGACGGCACCGAGGGCGTGATGGTTTTCCTGCCGGCTCTTGGCACGCTGGGTGCCGCCCGGCTTGGCCCACGCCGAGGTGCCGGCAGTTTAATGGCTTTCAGCTCCTCCCGTTGCATTTCATTCTTGCAAGAGTGCAAACTGCTAATTGCTCTCCAGCAGCTCGGGCGGGCTTCGGTGCTTCTCAACGAGCTGTGATTTATTGGAGCCTGCCAGTCCCCGGGGGCTTGGGATGCGGCAGGAGAAGCTGGAAACCTCCTCCAGGCTCGGCGGCAGGCTCCGGGGGATCACTTGGCTCCAGGGATCTCCTGGCTCCACATCACTTTTTGCTGTCAGCATCTCCCAAAGGCTGTTTTGGAGACTGCGGGAGATTTGGGCTCTGGTTCCACAGCAAAGTTCCCAAAGATAGCCCCAGATCCACACACAGACAAATGGTGAATATATATAAACAATATATATATATTTATATGAATGTGGGATATATGGATCCTTATTTTTTCCTTACTGGTACAGTGCTGGGGCTCTAAAATAATCCCCACAATGGTCGCTTTCGGGAAAATAGAGCAAGCTGTAGTCACTTTGCTCCAGGTGCCACTGTGTCCCTGGCAAGGGACTTTCGATCTTTAGCAATAATTGGGCTAATTAGGAAACTGGAAATGTTCCCCCTTCTCCCTGAACATCAGAGCAGAGCCCCAGCTAGTGGGGAGGAGAGGATGGGGTCCCTCGCCACTGGAGCTGCTCTAATTTTACATCTAATGGGAGTCCCCAGCAGTAACTGGGCTGTGCTGTGATCGATGGCCTCTGGCCAGGGGGAACTTTTGTAATATCCTGGTGATGAAACCTCGTTGGTACAATTTTCCTAATGAGTTCAATGACCTCTCAGCTCTGCCTGCAAGTGGAGCAAACCCGAGGCAGTTTTACTGGGCCACCCTGTGGCATGCAGCAAGTTTTGCAGTTCTCTGCTCAGGCTGTCTCCCGTGGGCGAGAGAGGGGCTGTGGGTCACAGCACCCACCAACCAACCCTCAAAAACCTCTAGGCTTCCACTGCCTCTCACCGCCGGAGCTGCTGAGCCCCAGGGAGGGGGACAGTGAGACAAAGAGGGGCCCTGCACCTCTGCTTGCCTTCCCTGGGCAAAAGCGGTGTTGGCGGCACCTCCCCAGCCCAGTGTCTACCCATCCTGCACTCCTGAACATTTTCCTGGTGAGGTATCGAGTGTGAACCTCACAGGCTGGTGAAACAAGACGCGGTGGTGGAGGGTGAGAGGTTCTCAGGGTGCTGCTGGCAGCGGTGGCTCACTGGGTGTTGGTGGTGGAGGAGGAGCGGGGGCCCTGCCCTTACTGAGGAGCATGCGTGGATCCACCATGGCTGCATCCTTGCTGGCTGCTGAGGATGGGGGGGACACTGATTTGAGGGTGTCTGTGGGGTGCAGCCATGCTGTGCTAGGCATGGAGGGGGGACCCAGACCGTGGCTGGGGAGTATGAGATGGAAATGTGGCCGGCAGTGCATAGCCAGCTTCCCACAGGGCCCAGTGGTCTTGCATGGAGAAATGGGAGGAGGACAGGGGAGAGGAGGAAGCAGCACAGGGTGGTGAGCCCCAGGCTCCACATCCTCTGCTATGCCAGGGCCTGGCTGGCACCCCCACATGCTGGCCAGCCCCAAGCTTGGACACTTGGTGGGACTCAGTTCAGTGGTGCCCAACCCAGTGGTACCTGATGTGGTAGTATGTGATCCGGTAGCTTCGTGGGATGTGGTCTGGTGGCACATGACCCAGTGGTACCTGACCTGGTGACACTTGATCTGGTGGTACCCAACCCAGGGGCTCAGTGGTACCCAACCCAAGCGGTAACTGACCGGGTAGCATGTGACCCAGTGGCTTGGTGGTACCTGACCTGGTGGTACCCAAGCCGGTGGTACCCAATCTGGTGCCTTGATGGTACCCAGTTCAGTGGTACCCCGGGGCCAAGGCAGTTGCAAACTGGGGGCTCTGGCATGGGAGCCAGGGGGTGCAGGGCAGCAGGGCTGGGTCTGGCCCTCAGCTGTGGCCAGCTCTGCAGGCACTTGGGGCCAGGGGGTACAAAGTCTCCCCCCAGCTATATCGGGCTAAGCAGTGAATCCCACTCCACTCCCTGTCTGCCCTGCCACGGGGAGGAGGCTGCTGCTCCCAGCACTGGGTGTAGTGAGGCCACACGCACTGCATGGCCTTGGGCCGCCAGCATCGAGAGCTCATCCCACGCAGCATCCTTGCCATGCATGTGAGTACCAGTCTGGGAGCTCCCCTGCAGC